>PVLC010003011.1:0-104098 GCA_004027655.1 Graphiurus murinus
GGGCCGCGGAGACGGGCTTCTTTGCTCTCTCTGGTCGGTCTTCCGGGTTCTGCTCAGCTGTGTTCCAGTTTTCGCAGCGTTTTCCACCTTTTTGTTGCTTTTTTTCTTTTTTCAGAAAACTGGATCCACGACTGCTTTGAATCGAGCTCACAGCGGCTCTTGAGACGTGTCTCACTCCGTCGCCATCTTCCCGGAAGTCAGAAACTGAGAATTTCTACAAAGAAAGAATGTTGCTCTTTTCCTAAAGTTCAGTATAACTGTCTTCCTAGAAATGTCTTGTGTCTTCACAGGATTTGAATCTGGCTGTTCATGAAATTCTGTGACTGATATGAAGCTAACCAGTGTCAACCACTAGAACTAATCCGTCACATATAGTTGTCATAGCACAAAGAATGTCAATTATCTTTCACAAAATAACTGAGATGGCAAAAATCGATCCAAGAAGGTACAGCAAATTATCTTCTAAATATAGCATGAAAAGCTAGACTCTGTGGCATTCTCAAAAGTTGCTTCACTAAAGAAAAGCCAAATGACAATCTGTTAGACAACACACCAGATACACAGATTTGAAGACCTAAATAAAAGCCTGAATAAATGGGAAAATTCCTATATATTTCCAATGGAAGAATCCAAGTACAATATATAGGTGAGGAAATGTAAGAGCTCTCATTTATGAGTTGCCATTTTTTAAATTTCCACTGAAATAATTTTATATTAGTTACTTTAGTTTTCCAATTTAAGAGAGAAAGGAGTGACATTTACATAATATGGTTTCCTTTCATTCTTGATTTGTGTGTGTGTGTGTGTGTGGAACTGGGGGTTGAACCCAGGGGCATTCTACCTCCAAGCTACACCCCCAGTCCTATTTTTTTATTCTTTATTTTGAAACAGGATCTCACTAAGTTACAGAGGGCCACACTAAGTAGCTAAGGCTAGCTGCAAACCAGGATCCTCCTGTCTCAGCCTCCCAAGTACTGGAATTACAAGCATGGACCACCACACCCAGCTTTCATTCTTGATTTTTTAATGTTTATGTTATTTTTAATACTTTGGTTAGTGCATGATAGTCTTATATCATAATGCAGTTTATAGTGGTGGTGATGTATATGCACACAGCACTTGGCAGGCTTTCCCTCTAGCTCCCTTTCCATTCTCATTCCTGATTTATAACAAATTGAAATCTCTCACATGGGATTTATGTGGAGAAGTTGTGAAAGAATCTAAAGCATAGTTTTAGGTGATGTTTTATGTTGCTAAGGTCAATGTTCTAGGTGAGTATATAAAATAGGAAGATAGGAGGTTTTGGTTGTTGTTATTGATGTTTTTGTTGCTATTGTTGTTTTTCACCAAAGGGTAGATATTTATGACTTATCTCAGAATTTGGTTAATTTAATCTGAGTAAAACAAGTTTAACAACATCACATAGTTCATGTTTATTGAGCATTTACATCAACACTATGGTGGGCAATAGTATACAGTTATAAACTATCTTCATGAAACTCAAATTCTAGTAAACAAAATGTAACTCTTAAGAAAAACAACTAATATCTGTTATGAGAGTCTCTTCTTGTGGGTGTTATGACATGGCTGCTTCATCCTTTTGAGATACCTACCTAACTACATTAATGATAAAATAATTTTGTTTTGATGAAGTATAGCTACACTTAAGCATATTGTAATTTTTTACAAAGCTAAATAGCAAGTTTAAGGAGTAAGAGAATGGAAGCCTCCTTTGATCAAAGAGGACTAAAAGATTTTATTCACTGTTTAGAACAGAAAGGAAACTTGTGTGTAATTCTACTTAAAGTTTAATGATCTCCATAGGAAACTTGGCAATTACAGGTGAAATCCTAAGAAATCTATTGTAGGTTATCAAAATATATAAATTAGAAATTCAGTGAATATGTACAGTACAAATCATGGGAACTACATTCCAAATGTACTTTAATCTTTTATTTTGACAGGTAGAATTTAGCTTCAATTAGTTAAGATTATTTTGATGGTATTATATTACTAATCTTGTGGTACTTTTCAGAAAACTGGTGAATTCTTTCCTGATAAATGGGAAGCATTGCTGAACAACTTTGAGAATATCTAGGTTTTAAGATTAACAAAATAAGAAATATTGAGTCCTTACTAAACATCTATTTTTTTTCTTCATCTGCCAATAAATTACCAAGAGACTGGACACATTGATTTTTTTCAGGCAATGTGGTTTTCTGTGCAGGCAAGAAACTAGATAATTGGTAATTGGCTATTTCATACAAGTGAGCCAATTCAGTCAAAAAGTCATGATATTGCTAACTTATAAAAAGCATAGAGTGGGAGTGAAAGGACAGGGAGTCCTTGAACCTCCTCAGGAACTACTGTCTGTGCTACTTTTATGTAACAGGAAGACTGAATTGTACTCCAGGGAACAGGATACCCAGATATATTCATTGTTCAGGCTTAATATTTAAGAGCTATGTTTAATGAATAAACACGATCTTATGGCTTCCCAATGATCATTTTAAAAACTGATATTCAATCTCTTGATTCGCTGCTAAGGCTTTTTTTAATAATTCCCCAAAATGCCTCCATGAAATCCTCTCACCCAATGTGCTATTCTGTTGAGAAGCACAGAGTTACAGAAGGTACATGTTTGACCTTGGTATTCTGAACACTGCCAAGAACAATATTCTCTTAAATTTTCTCTTCCTAATTAGTACAAGCTGTCTCTTGCTTTTTATCTCTCTACATTTAAGTGGAAATATGAGGCAAAAAAAGACAAATTGTTCTTTGCTCCTTTCTTAGCTGCCACAGAGACAAATGATACTCCTATAGGTTATGGGAACACTTCAAGTAGCTAAAAGCCCTTTATTACCTTTTACTAGTGCCATGTGTAATAAAGGAATGAAGAATTAGCAGCATGGCACATCACTTAGATAATGAGCACCTACTGAATTTGAAACATTACACCTTTCTAAGTCGACCATTCCATTATTTGTTCCTCTACTATATATTTGGAGCAGAGGAAGAGGGGTGGGTGGAAGGGAAACAACATATACATGTTGGCATGGGTGGGTATGTACTCAGTTACACCATTTGCAGGTGCCTAATGATAATGCTGAAAGTGACAAAAGAATTGTGTCAACCCTTAAGAAGAGTTTAAAGTCAAATAACTACTATCTATAGAATATGATGTTAGATAATATACATATGTACATATATACTTATTAGTTAACACATACTATATATAAATGTATAATAAATAACAAATACTGTTGATAATGTGGGGAAGTAGGAACTCTTTACACAGTCAGTGGGATTATAAATTAGTACAATTTTGGAAGTCAGTATGGGGGTTCCTCAAAAGCTATGAATGGAACTGTTATATGACTCAGCTATACTACTCCTTGGTATCTTTCCAAAATAAAGTCAGAATACTATAGTAATACATGCATATTTCCTGTTCATAGCAGCATAATTCACAGTAGCCAAATTATGACCCAACCTAGGTCTTCATCAGATGAATCAAGAGATGAATAAAGAAAATGTGATAAATACACATGGAACTTTACTCAGCCATTTACATGAAAATAGATGGAACTTGAGAATATTTTGCTAAGTGAGATCAGCCAGTGTCAGAAATTCAATGGTCATAAGTTTCCTGTCACATGTGGCAGCTAGAGAGAAAATAGGAAACAAAAGGAACTTTGGGTAAATGAGGAGAGACCAGTAGAACAGTGGGAGGGGAGTGGTAAGAAGGTGGGGAGTGAAAAAAGGAGGCTGGATGAAGGAAAGAGTTCAAATAACCCTATGTCTGTATATGAAGCTATGACTACCAGTCTCACTAAAATGTACAGGGAAAGAGGAGGGGGAACAGAGCGGGATGTAAAACACTCCAAATACTGTGTACATGTGTATTTGTATCACTTTGAACCTCACTATGATATATAATTACAATGCACCAATAAAAAAGTATTTTTAATATTATATATAGAATTTCCACACTTATATAGAAAGGGAAGTGACATAATGAAGTTAGCAATTTAAATAATGCTATGTACATATATGGGATTATCAATATCAATCCATATGACATGTATGGGGGAGAGTCGGGGGGAAGGCCACTAAGTGCTGTGTGTATGTATGTCCTTATCACTCTATATCTCATTATGATATATAATTACCATGTATCAATATAAGTATAAAAAAAGAAATAAAATAAAAACCCATAGAACATACTGAGAAATGGTCAATAATTCAGCAAGGCCACCAATAAATATAAAATATAGACTTTATTGCCAGAGTAAGAAATCTTGATTCACTTCAATAAACAGTAAGTAGCTATGTTAAATTTATATATGTATATTAATTTTAAATATGTATAAATATAAATACATACATAACACAGAGGCTCTTCTTTAGGATACTACATCTAAAAAAGACTGAAAGGTTCACTCTCTGAAATCTGCTGTTACTGTGTGAGATTCACCATGGGTCATTTTTCTCAACCCAGTATAGAAATAAAGAGCTGGAAAACCTGAATGCACAGCTAGAAAGATATTTATTTGCAAAGCAACTGGAAAGTGCCACATGCAGGGAGGAGAGTGAGGTGAAGTGCCGTCCTCTGGAGACCTCAGGCTTTATATCTAAGTCTATTTCTTTACCTCATGAGAGCCAGCTGCTAGAGCTGGCTGAATCCATTATAAAAGGGTGTGTCTTTACCAGCAACCTTGGTTGAGAAGTCACAGGATCTTTCTTTAGTCCAGGTCACCATGACCAGAAGAGTTCTAGGATCTGGTTAGCCTCTACCAGAACCTTCTAGTAGCCCACTCCTTCTTAAGAGCCTTAGCACCTAATGCTAGCCAACGTCACACCTTAGAACATCAATCTGTAATGAGTTGCCTTATTGCCAGAGTAAGAAATCTTGATTCACTTCAATAAACAGTAAGTAGCCATATTTTTTTTCTATCAAACACTTTTCTACCACTATTTCATCTTTGGCCACTGTGCAAAGCTGTTTTGGAAACTACATATATACAGTGTGAGCTAATCAAACTTGAATGACAGGAATAGGAAGGATATGCCTTAGAATAAAGTTTTGGGATCCATATACAGGAAGAAGAAAATAGACTCTAAGCAATATTTTATAACCAAGGGAAGATAAACAGCCAGGGAACTAACAGAAATGAGAAATAAGGAGAACAATAGCAAGATGATGACACCATAGGTGGATACCTCAGTTTCTAGTGGTGGAGAAAACAGAAAAGTTAGAGATAGAAATTCCTAAATATGTTTTTGATTCCCGTGATTCAGATACTTTAAGCAGACTGCTTTTCTTTTGTAGCAGTACATTGACATAGGACCTGAATTACTATGAAGCAGTGATCAGTAATGACTCTGATTTTGAAACTTTGAAATCCACTTGCAAAATAACTGTTACCAGATGTGGCATAAGTGATATTCTTTATGACTCCTCAACCCAAAACCCCTAAAAGATTAATAGTAATGCCTCCAGGAATACCGATTATTTTACATTTAGTCTGTGCTCATCCACCTTTGGCCTGCATTTCCCTTTCTGTCTCCATGACCAACATCCATTTTAACATTCATCAACCCATTGGCTCCGGCAAGTATGTAGCCTCAACCCAGACAGAGCCAACCCATTTCTTCTGTTCTGCACATACCTAAAGTCAAGCCAGCCTGAGTATAAAAGTAGGAAAGAAAGTCAGTCATAAACTAGGCCTCCAAAATGTGTTCATTTTTGCAACCATATATTGTATACCAAACCAAAGTTTGGATGACCAGATGTAGTCTTTGTAAATGACTGAACACATGAGTCCAAATGAACTCTTCTCTTTTTACTTCCATCATGGATAAAGTGATTTATCAACTCTCCAGTTTTTATTACCACATAAACATTCAAATGCTGTAGGTGTTTTTATTTTTATTTTATGTGCTTTTACATATATACATATGTATATACATATATTGGCTTATAAGCATACATTTTCCAAGACAATATTTTCAACTCCCCAGCATTGCAAATATCTTGAATAGCTGTTTTTCTGGAAATATGTTGTTGTATCATTATCAGTAGCCACGATGAGAAAATAGATATGACTCTGATATTATTATAATATTTCCAGCAATTTTCTGGTAAGCATACTGCATTTGAAGTGAATTTCTATTAGGTGGAGATTATTTTACCAGATTTCATTTCAGCTAACACATTAGTTCCTTAATTATTCTTTTTTTTTAACTAGATAATTAATTTTAAGGAAATTTTAGTCATTCAATTCAAAAGAAAAAAAACTTATTTATGATTACCTTTATAACCCTGCCAAATTATTAGCATTAAACAGATTGGTCTTTCATTGTATTAAATTCTGACTTATTTCCCTTTCTTAAGGATTTAGGGAAACTCAGTGCATAAGTATTTTAAAATTATTTTCTAGAAGTTTTCTTGTCTTCCTTACAATAATGAATTTCTCTTTTGTAATAACCTCATTCTACCTATATGTCCTAGATGATATTAATAAAACAAAAATATAGTTTTTTTTAATCTTGTATTTTAACAAATTACCATCTTATGTTCAACCACAAAGTGGGTATTTTCTCCTTAAATCACATACATTAGTGGTAGCATGACATATTTTCCCAATGAAACAAATAAAAGTACACCTTATGTCCTTCATTTGCTTAGTTATCAAGCCAAAAATGTCAAAGTACACGTTCAGAGGCATAAGCCACTGAACAAAGAGGTTTTCAGATTTTTTCTTATGTATAAAATTACAGATCAGAACAAAAGAAGAGACATAAAATATATGCATTTATTAACCTGATATAATTTGATCAGCTTTTCCACAGTCAGCAGAGAGATACCAAAAGAGACCTGGGCTCTGATTAATGTTCTGATGCTACTTCCTCTAAGAACTTGGGAAGCCATCTTGTTCATCTGAGCCTCAGTTTTTTTTATTTCTAAGATGGAATAAAAAATGTCCCCTACTTAGCACACATGTGTCATAAGAATCAATTTTTATAGACACTCGTATCTAAAATTTATTAACAAACGTTTTGCCAATTGCAAAATTAAATATGAATGAAAATTATTATCAGTAAAATTATTAGGTGCATATGATACAGGATGGAATCCAGAAGGCAAGCTGTTACTAAGTAGTTTTATTTCTATAACATTTACTCTAATAGTTAAAATGTTAATTCATACACGAATTTGCTACATATTATTAGAGAAAGAAATTAATCAAAAGCTATTCAGTATAACCTAAGGATTCACTACTTTTCTCTGATTTTCCCAGTACTTTCTCTTGCTCCCTTTTCCCAACCCCACCACAATTTGAGAGGTTTTAAAACTAGAAACAAGTGAGCAATGTGTTGTCTGCTATTTGACAGTTTGCAAATTAGGGCACGATTTATTATATTCATTCTCTCACGCAAAGAAAGCCTGACAATTAGCCTACAATGGAATGTGCATTATAACCTGTTTTATTTCATGTATCATCATAACTGTCAATTTTTAAAGTTTTCATAAACACTTAAAAGAACTGCTAACAGTTGTCAGAGTAAGATTTAATTGCTTATAAGGTTTTGTTACAGTTCATGTTTCTTGCGCATTGTTCACAAAAATAGTGAATGAGCTCTAAGCAGTGGATATTACTCTTCTGGTATATCCAAGGCGAGACAAAGTATGCCTTGTCCTTAGAGCCTCATTTCAGGTCGGGGTGATATTCCTTCATTTGCACTGGTACTAGCAGAACCAGATCAAGGAATCAGTAATAGTAATCAGTAATGGGTGTGTTGGTTTCCTAGAGGAGCAACAAATTTCCAAGAAACTTAGTGACCTAAAACAACATAGATTTATTTTCTCATGGTTCTGGACACCAGGTGCCTGAAATCAATGTGTTAACAAGGCCACAGGTGCTTTGAGAGCTAAGTGAGCATCTTCCTTGCATAACCTATGTCCTGCCTCCACATTCATAGGGCCCTTTCCCCTGTATCCCTGGCTTCGTTCCCTTCAGTCCAACCTGGCAGTGTTTCCATTTATACAACATTCTTACAGACCTTATGGGCCTACCATGAGTGTGAAGGGGATTCATACCATTAGACAAGAGCTTCTTCAGCACACTCTCCTGGATAACCCAATCTCTCTGCACAACCTCCACTATTCAGTCACACACATCTCACCTACTCAGCAAAAGATATTTTTTCAGTTACCTTGTTGGTCTTCTCCCAGTACCACATTTTCCCAACATTGAATTTCCTCATTTTAGCATCTTTTACAATCTGGTTGTGTTGAGAACCTTCCAAATTATCAATGCTGCTTCCCTTTGCTGACCAGTTCTTCCTCAATTGGTCTCTTTCCCCTCACACTGTAAATCTAAGCAACAAGGAGAAGCCTCAAGAGCCTAATCTCTGCCTCCATCTTCACACAGACATCTTCCCGGTATGTCTGTGTCCCCTCTTCTTCTTATAAAGCTGCCAGTCATAAGATTGAAGGACCACCATAATCCCAGGATTGTCTCATTTTATAGTCCTTGTTTATACCTGTGAAGACCTTATTTCCAAATAAGGTTGCATTTGCAGATATCAAAGGTTAGACTTTGGACATAGCTTGTGGGGCGAACACTAGTAAGCCCATTATAGATGCAAAGTCATGAGTTTAAAAAATATTGTATATTGGTATCTTGAGATTTCTGGTTTATCCCCAGGGAAATATGACAATGATTATCCCATGAGATCATTGCAATAATGCCATACATTGGGTGTAGGAAATCCTGATCCAGAAATTCTGGGAAACCAGACTACCAAGTTGGACATGAGGGAAGTTATTCTTTCCTAAGGGAATTTACTTGACCTTCAGAAGGGATTTTAACCGTATAAGATGTATGAAGAGTGGATTCTGGATGTGTGAAATGAAATGAGGGCAGGGAGCGCAAGAGGACCTGATGTCTGTGCTCCGTTCAGATCCAAGGAGGGAGCTGTGTCAGTAGTGAGCTTGGCTACAAGTACCATTTCATCTCCAGATCTCGAGAGAATAAAATTCAATTGCAATTTGATTGTTACCAATTACTACCTATGTGTCTGACAAATCTATTTTCTTTGCTGGTACTAATCTTGTGAACCCAACCAACAATCAGTATTATTGTAGAGGAGAAATGTAAACAAGATGTTACAGAACACTATTGAAAATGACACATTTCTCTGAATCAAATCATTTGGCTTTATAATAGTACTCAGTAAAGCTAGCACTGCTAGCAGTCAGAGACAGATAAAAGTTCTCAAGCTTATCAAGTGTGCCTTGAAGTCACACAATGGCACTTGGATTTTACAATGAAAGAGGGAAGTGACTAGGATCTAGTCAATTACGAATAGTTGTTGTTGTGGTAGCATGCATAATCATCCCAGAACTTGGGAAGCTGAGATAGGAGGAAGGCAGTTTTCAGACCAGCCTCATCAATTTAAAGAGACTCTTAGCAACTCAGGAAGATGTTGTTTCAAAATAAGTAAATAAATAATAAATGGCTGTGTAGCTCAGAGGTAGAATGTCTGTCCCTGGGTTGAAGCCCCAGTACAAATGAATGAATGAATGAATGAATGAATGAATGAATGAATACAAATAATAGGGTTTGGAAATGTCACCAGTAATTAGCACTATATTTTTAGAAGGCCACACATTTTACTGGTTTCTGAAAGTAATTAGAATAATCATATCAATTACCGGATGACAAATTGATAAGATATATTTCCTGTTTAACCTTCACCTTATCCTTTCAAAGATGTATGTGTTATACACAAATGAGAAAGATGTCCATCAGATTATAGCATTTTTAGAGAGGGGAGTATCTCTTTTTCAACCCAATATGTAATTGTAGATTATTTCTTTATTTTAAAATTAAAAAATAGTTTTTTTCTTCTGATTTATTAAAGTGATATTAGTTTAGTAGGAAGAAAAAATACCAATGACAGACAAGCTTAGAAAATAAAAGTCTATTCCCAATCCCAGTCCAGATATTACCATTGACAATTACCACTGTCTTCATTCCAATGACTGTTTGCACGTATTAGCCTTGCTTTTTTTCTTGGGGGTGGAGGGCAGGGTTATTTGTTTATATAAAGGATATTGTCCTGTAATCTTTCCAAATGGGGAATCCAGGTGAAATCACATTTAAAAACTTCCTGAGCAGAGTACAGTGGCACACACCCGTAATCTTCAGTACTTGGGAGGCTGAGACAAAAGAAGTCTCAGGATCAAGTCCAGGATCAGCAACTTAGCAAGACCCTTATTCCAAATGAAAAATAAAATAGGGCTAGGAATGAAACTTGGAGGTAGATGTCCCTGGGTTTAATCCCGAGGACCACCACAAAAACAAAACAAAAAAAGTGACTGAAACATAGAAACTAGGAATGAGATCAGGACTTACCTACCTACATTAATAAGATTTAACTGACTCACTTTCTATACCCATTGTCGCCCACGTTGGGAAGTCCTTTCTCAGTGCTTCCATGAAACCCCACATAAATATCATTAATGCTATACCCTTCCATTCTGTTTCATTTTATCTTTTGTGGTATCCCCTGCTAGACTCTCAGAACCCAAATAGGATGCAATATCCTAATAGCTCTCTGCCATTCACAGGCAGAACAGTCTCAGAGTTCATGACAACCCATACACACAGTGAGCATTCCCAGAAGACATCGGTTCACTAATCAACACTCTTTGACAATTGTTCCATCAACTCTAATTTCTTATATCCACACTTAAACTTCATTTTTCCCTGCAGTTCACAAGTTATCATGAGAAACATAAAAGTACATGTCCCTGCTTTTCCAATCTAGTAAACTCATCCCCAAAAAGGAAATGAGTTTTGGTTGCATGACTGCTCTTATTAAAACTACAATTGTATTTTCTATATGACAGTGAAATTCTTGTTGCCTTAGAGAGTAAGGGAGCAGAGAGGGAAGTGGCTGTGTGCTGACCAGACACCTTAGACAAGCTGTTCTTTTTCTCTCCAGAGGCAAAATGGGCTCATAGCTAATGCCTCACATGATCACAGCACAGAGGCAGGAAGAAAAGACAGTGACAGGAAACAGTGTCAGGCATCTTTACAGAATGCCTGGACACTTTCTTAATCTGTGGTATAGCACAGGTCTGTGTCATTCTTGGAAGAGCACGTAATGCATAGGGAGTTTAAAAACCAATAGTTGAGTAAGACTTTCCATAATCTGTGAACCTCACAATTGTGGACATGTTCTTTGTAATTAATATACTATTGTATGTGAAGAAGTAAATTTACAATGCTCACAAAGGATACAAGAAGATGAAGCAAAACGAGGATGAAAAAATTAGAGATGAAACAAACACATCCTTTTGATTCACACCTGTCCAAGTATAGAATCAGTTCTTTTGTAAGGAAAAATAACTCTTAATACCTGGACATACATTTGACTCTGGTCTAATATAGGGGGTTGTGATGGTTAACTGGTGCTTTGGGATGATATTAGCATTTAAATAGGTGGGCCTTGAGTAAAGCAGATTATTCTACAGAATGTCAGTGGGCCTCTTCCAACCAGCTGAAGGCCTGAATACAACAAAAAGTTGAGCTTCCCTGAGAAGTAGGGCTGCTCCAGCAGATTGCTTTAGGTTTCATTTGAACTGTTGGCTCTCTGGGGACTGCAGCCTGCTGGCTCACAATGAAGATCTTGAACTTGCCAGCCTCCATATTTGCATGTGCCAATTTCTTAAAATAAATCTTTTATCTACATATATAGATACCCTATCGGCTCTGTTTTCCTGGAGAACCCTGAATGATAAAGAAGTCAATACATGTACATCAATCATGCATATCTGCTTCGAATAGTTTAGTAAGCATCATATGGTACATGTACCATATGTATATATATATATATATATATATATATATATATATATATATATATATATATACATATTTACTGTCTTTCCTAGGTAACCTTTTCTATTATACACAGTTGAGCATATATACATTAACCAAATAAGTCTATTTTCTCATATTTCTGGAGACTAACATTCCAAAATCAAAGGGTCAGTAGTTTGGTCTCTTCCAAGGCCTCCCTCTGACTTACAGATGGCAGCCATCTCATGTTTCTGCTGAGCATAAGCCTAAGGATGGAATTGCTGACTGTGAAGCAGGTTGACTGTGTACCAGTTGCTCGTCTGCAATGTCTACCCCCTAAATCAGTGAGGTGAGACTAAAGTATAACTTCAGTGAATCAACTATTACTCACAAGTCTCAAGGGCCAACAGATGCATCTTTGTAGGCTCAGAAGAGTTACCCAGGGTGATGAAGTCTCATCTGTGAATGCCACTTCCCACTAAGATGGAGAAACCTGAGAGCAGCATGCTCTGGGTTTTCATATGCCAGGTATTTCTTGGTGTGCTCAGTTGAGCTGTTCCAGCTGAGTCATTGCAGCTTTCCAGGAAGGATGAGAACAGAGCCTGAGCTGTTCCACTGTCCCTCCTTATCTCAGGATGCTGTGTCCCAAGCACATTCTACAGTTACTGAGAATCACAAGCCAGAAAGAAAGAGTAGAGTCCAGCCAGCCAGGGCCAGCCAGAGACTTGCCCTACACTGAGCTATAGAATAGAAATAAAATCAGTTTACACAGATACTCCAAAAACATTTTTCCAAAGTACTTAGATTTTACTCCTGACAGCACTAGGTAGATATTTAATTTATTTATTTATTTATTTATTTATTTATTTATTTATTTATTTATTTATTTATTTATTTATTTATTTATGCCAGGTGTGGTAGCATACACTTGTAATTCCAGTATTTGGAAGGCTGAGACAGGAGGATCACAGGTTCGGAGACAGCCTCAGCAAGTAGAGAGAATTTTAGCAAGCTAGCAAGACCCTGTTTCAAAAACAAAAAATAAAAAAGGTTGCAAGTATAGCTTGGAAGTAGAATGCACCTGTGTGCAATGTCCAGTAACACATACACAAAAAAAATTGCTTTTCTGGTGGTTCTTTAACCACCACTTTATCATTTTCAGACATTTCAGCAAACCCTTCTTTATCATAAACACAGCTTGGAACTAAAATAGGCTCCAACTATGATGCCAGATGGGGACATTTTTAACCAGCTGTGAAATATTTTATCATTAAGAAATTTTCTTTAAAGAATATTGATGTGATAAGTAGTGACTCACTTACTTACAGATAACTTAGAAAACAAAAACTCAACATTACTTATTATGATGCAAATTACTAAGATTTTATTAACTGACAATCCACAATGTTCTATGTGATTATTAATATGAGATTTTTCCCCTTTCTTAATTTTCCTGGGGATTGCTTGATCTTTCTTTTATTAAAGAGTCCCATCCTTTAATTTAATTTTCTATTTCATTCCCAAGGGGCTACTACGCTTCTCATTTATATATGTGTTGCTGAATATATTATTTTTGCCTGCAATTTTTAACTATCATAATTACATCAGTAGTACTTTTGTATTACCATGTGCTTAAATGGACATTTTAATTATCACTGCACATGAGTTGTGATTTTTCTGTAACAAAACTGGACTCTGAGACAGGCATGATAGCTATCATTGATTAAAAGCACATGTATCAGTCACTCTACAAGGCACTTCAACCAAATTAACTTTCACAACAACCTTAAAACATAAATATATCAATAAGAGACAAATTTTTCTTGCATATCTCTTTTTCCACAAATCTTATTACAAGACCTGAATTCTGAACTTGAATTTTCCAGAAAAAATGAGAGTCTCATTTTTCATAGCTAAAGAATTATTGAGCAATATAAATTTTAATGAAGGTGTCCATGAGAAAAAACAGGGTTTTGTTCCTTTGCAAAGAAATGTCATTTGACTCACTTATTCCTCCAATCTGTGCTATCCAGCACAAAATTTGAATTCCACCTTCCCTTTTCAAATATCTTTCCTATGCAAAGTAGTGTCTTTTTTCCATTGGAAATGTGAGTTCCATTTTTGGACTTTCCAATACTTAACTAAAATCATATCAAAACCTCTTCTTCTAGCTACCAAGACAAAAAAAAAATTCTCCATTGTGTTACTATCATAAATCTCTACCTTAACCACCAGTAAACTAAGATTCAGAGATTAAGAAATTTCCTGCCATCAGCTGCTTAACTGCCAAATGGTTACACCAGGAATCAAATTCAGGATAATATAATGCCCACCAAATTTACTAATTTTTTTTTTGTTTGTTTGGTACTGTGGATTGAACCCAGGGGCATTCTACCTCCAACTTACACCCAGTCCTATTTTTTTTTATTCTTTATTTTGAAACAGGGTCTCACTAAGTTGCAAAAGGCCTCACTATATAGCTGAGGCTGGCTGTGAACCCGGATCCTCCTGTCTCAGCCTCTCAAGTACTGGGATTACAAGCCTGTGCCACCATGCCCGGCTTACTGATTTTTCTTTTTCTTTTGTTTTTTGGTCTGTTTTAAATGTATCACTTTGAATATCACTATGATGTTTAAATATAATGCACCAGTAAAACTTTTAAATTTACATAAATATATAATTTTTAAAATTCCAGGTAATTTAATAAGCATACGGATTCTCAGTTTATTCGCCTTCAACTCTTTTCCCAATTCTACCTAAATTGCTATGGATCAACTTATGTGTAAATGGTGCATTTTATCCTCTAAAAAATGCACACAATTAAGAGATAAATTCCAACTTCTAATGCGTACACCATCCACTGTAGGACAGACAATATATTTGTGTACTGCTGGACAGCTATACAGAAAACTCAGTTGTCAATGCATGTTAAATGACCAGTTTATAAATGTAGGTTCTTGAGGTAAATGGAGGTCAGAATATACATATATATGTATATATGTATAATACACATATACATGTATATGTGTCTGTATAATACGCATATATATACACATACATATATATGTGTATTATACATACATACACATATACATATATATACATATGTGTATGTGTATATATATATATACACACACATATATATATATCAGAACATAGTCACACATGTATAAAATCTTAAAATCTATCGATAAATAAATCTAGGTTTAATAGAACTGAGAACTCAAAATCTTAGAAACCTTTAGTTTAGATTCTGGCTTCTTTCTTTAATATATACTCATAAAAGCTATTCTGTTTTTTTGGTGTTTTGTGGGGATTTTTTGTTTGTTTGTTTTGGTTTTTTTGTTTTGTTTTGTTTTGTTTTTTGAGGAACTGGGGATGGAACCCTGGGGCATTCTACTTCCAAGCTACACTCCCAGGCCTAATTTCTTTTCTTTTTTTTTTTTTTTTTTTTTGTTTGTTTGAAAAAGTGTCTAAGTTGCGGAGGGGCTCACTAAGTAGCTGAGGCTGGCTGTGAACCTGTGATCCTCCTGTCTCAGCCTCCCAAATACTGGGATTACAAGCATGCACCACCACGTCAGGCTCAAGACTATTCTTTTAGCTTCTTTAAATCATATAAACACAATTTATTAATATATGTTCCTCAAAAGTTTACCTATTTTTGGAAAAAAAAAGTTAAATAAACAAAAGGTTTTTCTACCCAGACATCTCAAGACTTCTGATAGGCTAATATGTCAAGTTAGTTTTCAAGAGGAAGATGGAACATGCTGCATTTCCCAGTTTCATGAGTCACAGAACCTGCAGTTCATAAAGCATCTCATGAAACTGCCATTCCAAATAACCCACTTGGGAAGACTCTGGAAAACATTCTTTGATCTTGCTCATCTATTATTGAACAGATTGCTGTACCTCCAATCCTTAGCTAAATGATGATAAAAATAAAGCTGATCTGTTGTGGCCCCTCTATCTACTTCTTGAATTAAACAACTGTTCCTCCTATCAACAATCATTGCCTATGTTTGAAACATGTAACTGCTCCAATCTACCGTCTTCTTCCATCACTTTCCCTATTTTCTGATTTTGAGCTCCCCAACATTTCATTTTTAGTACCTTGTTTTACCTAAACATTGTCTTGCCTATTCATGGCCCAGCTATGGCTAATGTATTTATTATCTGATGAAGCAATTATTTCTAGATATTTACCTAAAATTCAGATCTAGAAGGAAAACCTAGGCTGAAATTAGGAAATTTAAAGTGCATAGAAGTGCTGGGCATGGCAGCACACACCTGTAATCCTAGTACTTTGGAGGATGAGATAGGAGGATCACAGGTTTGAAGACAGCCTCAGCAATGTAGCAAGACTCTTAGCAATCTAGCAAGACCCTGTTCCAAAACAAAAGTATAAAATAGGGCTGGGGGTTGGAGATATAAAAGTAGGTTGGAGATATAATCCCCCTGAGTTTAATCACCATCCAACATATTTGTCTGTGGGACTGCTAGCATAGCCATAGGAAAGGCCTTCAAATCTATACACCACTCTCCCTAAAAAAACATCCATTTTAATGGAGTGTTTAGTAACATAAAAGAAATCAGCAATATAATTTAAGCTAACATAACAGTATCAAATGAGACAATGCTTTAGAGTGAAGCTTGGGAAATGAGTTCTTCAAGGTTATTTCAAATCTCATTAAAGAGACAGCTATCCATTAAGTTCATGTGTATGGCTGGATCTGCATGGCCAGTCCAGCTCAATGCCACATGGATACCATGGTCCATTTGTGCAATGGGCTCTCTACCTGTGATGAATGTGTATGCCAGCTGTTGTGACTCAGCAGCAATATAAGCTCAGTTGGGGCAGAGAGTAAGATCTTAGGTGTACTATGTGGATGAAAGCTCCTCAGGCCACAATTCTACAAAACTTCACAGGAACTCAGAAAGACTAGGCTATCAGATCATCCAGCAGGGGAACACATTTCACATCAACACAACTAGTACATTATTTCAAAACTAGTAAATGGACAATACTAATCAGGTACAAAACACTAATGAGGTACAAAATACAATATTGTTAAAAGTTAAAAATGTGGATTGATATGAAATATATATATATGTGATATATATATATATGTATGTATAATTTTGATTTCAGTTCCTTTGGAAAGGTACCCAGGAGCAGTGGTATACCTGGATCATATGGTGGATCCATTCCCAGTTTTCTGAGGAATCTCCACACTGATCTCCATGGCAGCTGCACTAATTTGTAATTCCAACAGTGTAAAAGAGTTCCTATTTCCCCATATCCTTGCCAGCATTTATTGTTGTTTGACTTCTTGATGATTGCTACTCTGATTGGGGTTAGATGGAATCTAGTGTAGTTTTGATTTGTATCTCTCTGAATGCTAATGATGTTGAACTTTCCATTCTTTATTGTATTTATTGGCCATTTGTAATTCTTCTTCTGTGAAGGGTCTCTTTAGTTCAATTGTCTATTTCTTGATTGTGTTAGTTTTTTTTTTAAATGTTAAGTCTTTTAAGTTCTTTGTATATTCTCAATACTTGTCCTCTGTCAGAGGAATTATCTGGCAAATATCCCTCATTCGGTAGACTCTTGATGCTTTCCTTTGATGAACAAAAACTTTTTTGTTTAATGCCATACTATTTAATAATTCTTGTTTTGTTTTAATTTCCTGAGCTTTTGGGGGTCTTATTGAGGAAGTTTCTATGTGTACCTACATATTGGAATGTTGGACCTATGCCGTCCTCTAGTAATTTCCAGGTCTCTGTCCTAATTTCCAGGTCTTTGATCCATCTCGAGTTGACTATTGTACAGGGTGAAAGGTAGGGATTTAATTCCATTTTTATACATATGGATGACCAGTTTTCACAAAATTATTTGTTGAAAAGCTGTCTTTTTCCCCCAACATATGTGTTTGGTATCTTTAAACATTGATTGGCTATAAGCATGTAGTTCTTTATCTTCTGTGCATATCCATGTTTATAGCAGCACAATTCACAATAGTCAAATTATGGAACCAAACTAGGTGTCCATCAACAGAAGGATGGATTAAAAAATCAGAGAATATTTACTTAGCAATAAAGAAGAACAAAATAATCTCATTTTCAGGAAAATGAATGGATCTGGAGAACATTATGTTAGGTGAGATTAGTCACAGAAAGTGTTTTCTCTCATATGTGAAAGCTAGGGAGAAGTTGGGACACCAGAGGGACTTCAGATAATGGAGGATAAACTCCACTGAAGCCAGGGAGGTGTTCTAGGGGAAGAAGTATAGGAAGAGGAGGATCGATGAAGGAATCACTTTCATTGATATTATATACATATATGAGAATATCAATTTCAATATCCTGTATGGAGAAAGGAGGGAGTGGGGAGGGAGCCAGGGAAAAGCCTACCACTTGCTGTGTGTATATATGTCATTATCACTGTGAACTGCATTATGACTTGAGACTATAATGCACCAATAAAAATATGTTTAATTGTGGGTTCAATCAGACAGCAAAGAGTTAAAATGTTATTTTGAATGTACATAAACCCTTTAGGACAAATCTCAAAACATCATAATGGGATTCAACTGTCCAAGTTCCATAAATGCTTTGAAAATATACTCCTTGATAAATAATATTTAAACATGTTATAAATAATACCTTGAGTTGGTGAGCTCCTCTACAATTTTTTTTTCTCATTGGCTGTATACATCTTCTCAAATGATGAGAATTAATTTATAGCAGAAACAGTTGGTATCCAACATTTCTTGTGCTTGTATGCTTAGATGTTAGAAGTTCTGAATTTCTCATCTTCAGGGTCCTCTTAAGCTTGATGTAAAGTTTGGGCATAAATATTTGAAAGAAGCTTTTTTTGATAAATTCACAATAATATTTGAACAAAATGTTATAAATTTAAAACCTGGGAGTTTTTCATGCTGCATAAAAGAATAACAAACCTGGCATTTTCTTTATTTAACATAGTTGATTTTAAATTATTCTGATTTCAAAGTTAGTGGTGTGTGTGTGTGTGTGTGTGTGTGTGAGAGAGAGAGAGAGAGAGAGGGGGGAGGGGGGGAGAGGGAGAAGGAGAGGAGAAAGGGGAGAAAGAGAAATGAGAGAGATATATAAAGATAGATGATAGATAGATAGATAGATAGATAGATAGATAGATAGATAGATAGATAGATAGATTGATACTGGGATTGAACCCAGAGGCATTCTAACTCTGAGCTACACCCCTAGCCCTATTTTTTTGAAATGGGGTCTCACTAAGTTTCTGAGGGTCTTGCTAAATTGCTGAGGATGACCTCGAAACTATGATCCTCCTGTCTCAGCTTCTCAATTACTTGGATTACAGGCATGCAGCACTACATTCAGCAAGAGATTGAATTTTGATGTGCATGTTAACATTCATGGAACCTTTAAATACAATGGCAGCTGGTCAAAAATGATTTAAAGTTATCTATTATACCATTTAAAATTAACATTTTTTAGAGATCATCAATCTACATCCTTTTTCTATCAAATATGTATATGTTTTGTGTGTGTGTCCTGTAGGTGTTGCCTCTAAAATATATCTCAATTCTGTCCACCTCTTTTTACCAATTGTTCCACCTCTCCCTAAGACACAAACCTCTATCTCTACCACAAGCTAATACACCAGATTACTAACTTTTCTCCCAATTTCCATTCTTGACTCAGCAACCCATTTACCATAAATCAGAAAACTCAAAATAAATCTTTTCAATAGGCTCCTATAACCCTCACAATTAAATCCAACTCCTCACTATAGCTTACAAAGCCCCAGACATCCTGCCTTTCTCTTACTTCCAAGCTGCTCACTAGCCCCTCTTTTCCTCTCTTGCTACCCATTAGTTCAGCCTTCTTTCAAATGACAAATCAGGTCAAGGATTTTCATTCCTTAGGACTTTAACTTTGTGATTCCTTCTGCCTGGTTCCCTACTCTGCCCAACCTCCTTGTCATCTCTGTATTCTCTCTGTCCTTAAGATTTCTGCTTAAATGCCACTCCTTTAATGAGGTTGTCCCCGTCATCTAATTTGAAACAGTTCTTCCATTACTTACTCAGATCTCTACTTTTTCTTCATAACACTTTTTTAAAAAAAATAATTGAGTATATAGTTATTAATTTACTTGTTTATAAACAGTTTTGTCTCCTCCAGATTTTATGCCTAGGGTGGTTTTTTGTCGAGCTTAATAACTAGCATGTCACAAAGTGGTTTCTCAAGAAATATTTATTGAAGAAATTAATAGTTTTGTGCCCTATTGCTGCCCACATGTACCACATACATTCTTCTCTCTGAATACATTTGTTATTGAGCATGTATTTATCACAACCAGGCACTATACACAGACATATGTAAGCATCCCTTCTTCCAAATGGCTAATATGATGTGACTTTTTTATTGCAATAGGATGTTACATTGTTCAACTTTAACCACACATGAGAAAAATATAGGCTGATTATGGAAAATAAAAACTTTACCTCCTCACTTTTCTCCTCTGTAGTTTCATGGGAGACATGGGAATAGACATTACATGCATATAAAAAAATGGTAGCCCCCAAAGGGGGTGCTTTGAGTTCCAATCTTAGCTCTATTTCCATAAGGATCTTGAACTTTGGAAAAGTCATATTTATCTGTTCCTCAATTCATTCCTTTCTAAAATGGGTTTGAAGAAAAGGATTTTCAAGTTTCAGAAAGCATTAAAATTCAGAGACTTGTTTTGCGGACTTTTCAGTGTGCTAGTAAAAACAATAATGATTTCCACTGTGGCAAAAGCTAACATATAGAAGATTTATAACATGCCAGCATTGTCTCATCAATCCTTAAAACTTTCAGAAGACAGTTCTGCTGCTGGCGATACTTGTACAGATAAAGAACAGAGACACAGAGCCACTGGATAACTTTGAGAGTGATGGTCAAGCAGGCAGCCTCATCTCACAGCCCATCTTGACAACGGCACTATGGAGCATCTGCCATAATAGTAATTTTACTCTAATTGTTCCATGCTGAGGATGCTCCCCGGACACTGAGAATTAGCCTACAGGCTTATTGATGACTGGCACTCACAGAAACTTCAGTTATACATATGTGCTTATCTTGTTAGGCCTCCACAGAATCTCAACAAAGGGAGTCTAAACCACTTACATCTCTCCTCTTTGGTCTTTGTAGTAGTGGTTGCTTTGTGGCTAAACTAGATTGCCTCTGCCTGGCAGACTTGCCCAAAAGTCCTGGTCAACCTCAGCTATTTTTCAGATGTCTGTATTGATTTTTGCATCGCTTCTGGCTTGTTTTCAGCATATCACGTTAGTGTCTTATTTGACAGCCCTCTGACCTATCCACTACTGAATCGCTGTTCAGGAATGTACTCACTTGCCCTGCCTGCACGATAGAGCCAAATTTCTACCACACTCTGACCAGCTTGACACTTTAAAAGGATGGTCATATAAATGTAGTGGAAGTTCCCATGGCCGTGATTCAGTAATACTTAGCAAAATGGGTCACAGAATGATGAATTAAGTATGGCTTTCATCTCTTATCATCATTATGTAGCTATCATATTAACTAACCTATTTAGTGCAAATAATAAGTATTACTACTGAGTATGTACTATCAGGCCAGCACACTTTTGGTAATACAGTGACACACTATTGGGAATATATATGTGTATGTGTACATACACATGCACACACACACACATATGGTGCCCTTAAAGAAAATATATATCATATATATGTTACCCTTAAAAAAGTGTATACTTATGGAAGAAAAGTTTGATTTAATAAAGATCTTAGGTAGTTATTAAGAATAGTATAAAGTTAAGGGCTGTAATAAATGTTGCAGACAATATGCATAGTTGGAATTAAAAGAAAGCATATGGTATGAATGGAAGTAGATGGTTAAGTATGTTTTGGGTTTTGTTTTTGTTTTTGTTTCTTGTACTGGGGATTAAGCTCCAGGACATTCTACCTTTGAGCTATATCAGCCCTATTTTATTTTTTATTTTTGAAACAGAGACTTGCTAAATTATTACTTGCTGGGGGCCTCAATCCTTCTATCCTCCATTTTAGCACCCCAAGTTCTGGAATTACAGGAATGGGCCTATAAAATAGTTAAATTTTGATGAAATATGCACTATTCAAAGAAGATATTGGCTCTACCAGAAGAAATGTACCATAAGAGTTTGAGCAAACACAGACAGACTGGATTAAATTTAGATGCTTCTATTCATTAGTTCAATGGCTTTGGGCAAGTGATTGAACTTCCATGGACTCTAATTGAATTATGTGTAAATTGGGAGTAACAAGAGTACTTATAGAACTGTGATCAAGCTTAGAGAGTAATGCAAATAAAAGAAATTTAGTGATGAGGTATAGAACACACTGTGTAACTACCATTGGCTCATAATATAAAGGATGGATGCTATTTTCATGAGAAGATGAGCTGGGAATGAATTTCAGCACAGGAACCAACATCAGCAAAGGCCAGGAGCTGGGAGTAAGCATGGCATGTGACCAGGAAGGAGAAATGACACACTTCACTGGAATCTCTAATAGTCTAGAACTCTTCTATTAGATATTATATTCCATCATTTGAGTTTGAACAAAAAGCAAAACTAATGCTATTGCAATTTTCCAAGAATTTTACCCTGTCTCTAAAGAAAATCCAATCCCATTCTCACTGTGCAATGTTGATTTTCATCGGTAGGACACATTGCTCCATTATCATTCCTGCCAGTCTTCCAAGTGATGCTCTCACTTTCTTAATGTGGGATATTATCTCCTTGTCAAGTGAGCCCTCAACACAGGCAATACTCCCAAGTTACACCAGCACAGATGCAACTCTTGGTTTTTGGAACATTTATAAGCTAGCAACCCAAAGGCAGGACAAAGTGAATATATCTCTACTTTTTTGCCAGTCTAAGGTACTTGGAATAATTTCTTTTAATTTTTATGAGATTGTCTTTATGTCCCTTATAGTGAATTTTCATCAGCAGCTACAGTGAAAAATGTAATGAGAGGTATTACAATATATCTGAGCGCCTTTACAGAGGCATGGATAGCAAATAGCAGACTTACTACATTAAGGTTAGGGCTGAACTGCAGCAAGCTAATCTCTTCATTGCAGAAAAATTACCCTTTCTTCCTTTCTAAAAACAGTAGGGAAATTCTCCCACCATTTCCAGAAAGTCTATAAAATGAATATACAATTTTATAGCCTTCAAAAAAAATTGTTGGTGTTTACAAAAAGATACCGTGAGCACCTCACCCTTTTATCTGTGAAGCTCATAATGCCTTCAGAGAGTCACATGGCCAGGAGACACTTCCAGCCCAGCTTTACTTTAATCCTTTCTAATCCGTGCAGCATCCCTGTTCTGTTGAAACCATTCTTTCCTTTTGGTCCAAAGCACGTAGAATATGTGGCAACCTCCATATGGTTTGTGTTGCCAGGTATCACATGCTTTTCTGCCCTGTGCTACTGAAAGATCGATTTATCCCATTCTTGAGGCATTATGGCCAAAGAAAAAGAAGAGTCCTACAGATTATAGTATCTTGATTGCACAGGTTGAAAGACAAAAAGGCAGCAAGGTTAGTGGCTCCCACTCTTATAGTCTGGAGTTTCTTGGAGAATAGAGGAATAATCTGGAAAGTACAGAGGGCATTTTGCCACTTCTGGCTAACATTCAGATGCTAAGACTGGCACATTTTGCCATGTTGTGATTTTGTCTGTGCAATGGCAAATCATCCAGAGAAATAAAGCAGAATGCAAACAAATCATCTAAAGCTCTAGGATTTGGGAGTGATGTTGACGAAAGAGCCATGGGATTAGGTGAAATGTTTCTTTTCCTTTGGGATGTGCTGGCATCCCACAGAAAGCCTCTGATGGATGAGCAGAATAAAAGAGAGAAAGAGTGGGCACCCACCTGCATTAGCTTCTGACTGGCAGATGTCTGCCTGAGATACTGCCAGGCTTAGGGAGCCTCAAGGAGACAGAGCCTGGGCATGTGGTTCCCACTCTCCCTCTCAGACCCTGGCAGCCCACAGCCCACCCAGTTTGTCATGGTGCCACAGCAGTTTCACAGGCCAGGATGTGCTCACCAACAATGACAGAGGGACAATGGACCACTCTATCATGATGTCACCCTTGGGTACTAAAACTTATGTTTAATAAATTCCTTTTCCAATAAAACCAAATAGCCTTTTGATAATTTATCTCTTTTGCTTTAAAATAAAACAACTTCCTTTACTGATCTCCTCACACACTCTGCCTGAAAGAAAATAAAGGACCGGCCATGCAACTGAATGTTTGAGAGCATCTGCATGTTGTATCGGCTGCTGTGCTTATCCAAAGCCAATCTCTGCTGAGCCCCAAACCAGAGACTTCTACAGACAAAGGAGGCTGGAAAATGTATTAATCATGATTTTGCTCCTGGGTACTTAGCCACAGTGATGAGGTGCTTAGCATCCTATACCACCTGCATCCTAATGGGCCATAAGCTATTCTGGTTTTTCTGAGGCTTCACTAAAAGCAAAGAGGATAAGCAGCATGCTCTGTCTTTAGTATTCAGGACTGAGAAGAACTGCACCATAAGTCTTCTCCTATGCCTTGCTGTCAGCATGGACTTGCAAGGGGATCCTACTCTATCGGGTAGCTTTAGAATAGCATTCAAAGTGATTGGAAAGTCACAGGCCACAGGCTGGTTAATGCCTGCAGTGCTCCTGACAGTTGTCTCTGACTTCCTCATGGTCAGCAGTCCTGAGGTGATTGTAACTATGATAGTCACACACAACCCACAGAGAAAGAAAGGATCATGCACGCCTTATACAGTGAACAGTCTCACTCTTTGTTCTCAGACAATTTTCCACTATGCCTCAAGATGGACTACCACTAGACATAAGTTTGTTTTTTTTAATGATGTTGTTTTGTTCTAGAAGCATGATAGGGGAAGGGCTGACATCTGGCAGCACAGTTCCTGTGGGATCCAGAAAACTGACAGATGTCATGTAAGAAGCTTGCTTTGCATTTGACACCCAATGGTGTGACAAAAAGAAACTTTTAATGCAAGCCGAAAACCAAACTTCAACATCCTTTTCCAAAATGAGTTGACATTATTATAAAGCATCTCTCTTACAACTTCCATAAGAATGTTCGGTACATCCACGCTGCCCGTGACATGGAAGCATTTATTGGATATTGAATTCAGAGAACAGTTCTAAGCAAGCCGACTTTGGGTTTGACCTGGAGCTAATAACCTCTTTTAAATTGATCTTGGAGTTTCTTGTCCTGTTTTAAACAGGACCTAGGGAATGGTTTATTTAGAGAAAAAAAAAAAAAGATGTAGATTCTTTTTTCACATCAGGAAGCATTTAGTTGAGGTTTAATATGAAATCATACAAATAAATTTGTATAAACACAAATCCGCATTGAGTCATAATATAGACAGCAAAGAACAAAGTAAAAACAAAAGAAGTAGATTCTTAAAAAACCAATATGATATCTTTATTGTTCACTATAGCCCTTAGTTTCTTCGTCTTTATACCCCTGGGATAGTAGTATTGTCTCACAGAACAAGCCTGCATGTTTCTACAGAGACACTTCTTCCAGGTCCTTGGCCAACTCATGTGGCAAGGTCCAGAGTATAATCAGCATTAATTAAACACTCTCTCACTGTATTGAAAACAATCTCTAGAGAATGCAGAAAAGACAGGCCCTATGGAAATTCTTTTCTTCCTTCCAATGTTAGTTATGTCTTGCAGCAACTTGACACCAGAGACTAGTTGTATAAAAAGCATTAGCTATACAGTCACATTTGTCATCTAAACCTGCTTTCATTTTGCAAAGATTTATTGACTGTGTATCATATACTAAGCATTATTTCTGGTATTATAGCTAAAGGAATAAATGAAAAATAAAAATACCTTAGTCCTCATGGAATTTTTATTTCAAAAGGGGAGATAGAAAATAATCAAGAAAAATATGTCTCGTGGTTATTAGTGATAAGTACCAAGGAGAAAAAGAAGAGAGCCATAAATGTGGAGGTAGGAAAGAATTATTGAAATTTTAGGTCAGATATTCAAGAACAATAATGGAGAAAAGAACTTTTTAGGACATTATTAAAAGAAATGAAGAAGCAAGCCACGCAACTCATCTGGAGAAAGAATGCTTCAAGTTGGAGGCGGCAGTACATGCCTATAATCCTAGCACCTGGGAGGCTAAGACAGGAGGATCACAGGTTTGAGGCCAGTCTAGACAACTTTGTAAGGCCCTCAGAAACTTATCAAGAATCTGCTTCAAAATAAAAAGTCACTACACCCAGTCTCCTTTCGGAGATGCTTTATAATAACTCATTTTGGAAAAGGATGTTGCAAAATTTTGATTGGCTGTTCACTTCAATGTCATCTTATTGGTGTTGAAATACAGAAATATTTCTGTGTTGACATCATTACAGTAAGTCATTTCTTAAAAAGCAGAAAAGATTAAAAGGTAGGTCTTAGTGATCTTTGGGTTTTGTGAATGCTATAGTCCTTTTGACTTTTGAAATTCATATGTGAAATTCAACTATAGTAGTCTCTCAGTATCTTTGGGGGTAGTTCCAGGGTCCTGTACCAATATCAAAATCTGCTGATGCTCAAGTTCCTTGTATTAAATGACATAGTATTTCCATTACTTACATACATCCTCCTCTGTACTGTAATCTGTAGATTACTATAATACCTAATAAAATGCAACATGATGTAAATAGTTGATATAATGTATTATTTAAGCAATAATAACAGAAAGTCTATATTGCAGGCCTAACTACATAGGACTCAAGTAACATACAGGGCAAATAGTACTTGATGCACGCTGGAGAGATTAAGGATCTGTGAAGTGGGAGGAGACCACAGCATAGTGCTTGGCATGTGGAAAATTTGTGTTTTGCTTTCTGTAATATTTTGGACCTTCTTTTTTTCCTGAATATTTTCAATCGGTGGTTGGTAGAATTCATGGATGTGGATCCTACAGTTGTGGAGGACATTTAAGGTGAACTTCATAAACTACTTGAGATACATATCTTCCTGTTTCTTTTCAAGTCATAATTGGAAAATTTGTGGTAGTTTATAGGGCTTGTTTAAAAGTGTAGTTACTAATGAGATTAATGGAAAGTAAAAAGAAAGTACTATTTAAATGAATGTAAAAACTATCACTCGAAATATAAATAAATCAATGTGTGTGTGTGTGTGTGTGTGTTTTATTTGATTGTTTTCTCACCCTCTTAGGATATATATTTACCCCAATTCTTAAATCTAAGAGACCATGCTTTGACATAGATTTAAAATTAAGGGTCACCATTTTCCATTTGTGTTTAGTATTGTAAGTTTAATAAAGTCACATAGTGTTTTCTTAAAAAAAAAAAGCAGGAGGGTGTAGCTTAGAGGTTGAATGCTCCTGGGATCAATCTGGAGAACACATACACACACACACACACACACACACACACACGCACACATGCTCTAGTCAGAGTGAATGGTAAAAACAATCACAAAATCCCTGTGACACAGGAAGGGCAGATAGGAGAGAAAGGATGCCAGTGAGCCAGAGCAAAGCAAATTAGGAGGGAAAAGAGGCTGAAATAAGGACGTCAGCTTTTACTCTAAATGAAATGGGAACCAGAAGAGAGCTTTGAGCAAAGTACTTACATGATCTCACTTGCATTTTAACAGTGTTACACAGGCTGATGTGTTAGAACAAGACTTTATGAAGATCAAAGATAGGGAATCAGGTAAAAGGCTTTTGCAATACTCCAGTCAAGAGTTGACAGGTTTTGTACCAGAGTGTTGAGAGTATATATTCATGAGACTGGGTTACAGTCCAGATACACATATATACACTACTTTATTCAAACATAGTATCAAGTCAAGCTAACAACTATCAGGGAGCTGTTTTAGATGCACAAGGCATACACAGAATATACAACATCCTCTGCAAACATGTAGTGAAAGAATCTATGTTAATTTGTAAATATCCCTCACACTTGTTTACATTCTCTGCTCAGGTTGCATATCTATTCTTAGTTATGCCATTAAAATAAACACCTTGAATCAAACAAGTTAGACGACTTAAACTTTGAATTCTTTAGAAAAAACATATTGCATATACACATAATTTTAGAATACATTTTTCGTAATTTAGTATAACTGCTAAGTGGAAATTCATCCTTGACATCTAATACCAACAGTCTTTCTAGTATTGCACTGCCAAATTTGGGTAAAACATTGTAAACCTCTGGTCCTCCAAGCCATACCTGTCTCCAGGGGTCAACTGTAATATTTCCAGCCCTTTGTTTGAAAGTCACCTTTTGCAGAAATGAACTGCCTCACATAAAGTTACATCTCTTCCTTGGGGGACAGCCCATATCTAGTGTCTAATGCATGCAGAGTACAAATACACATACTCTTTGCCTTGATTCACAACTATCAAGGACCTTATTAGCTCCAGATTGGTCTCTGCAGATTTGGCTAATGGCTCTGTTGGACCAGCATCAGGGCTCAGTTCCTCCCTCTCACCATCCTGCCCCTCTCAGTCTCTCATAGTTGTTGTTCCCTAGAGCACCTGCCCAATAAAACTACAGCACATGAATCTCTATCTCAGAATCTTTTTCTAGGGACCCAACCAAATGCATTGCTACCTTATTTATACAACTGTTTCTTAATAAAATTGAATCGCAAAGTCACAAATATGCCAAAGAATCAGCCACCTACAAAGAATAATATATATTAACGTACATTGAAGAGAATGAATGCTAAATACTATTTTAAATTTTAATTCCTATCTAATCCTTCAATTGCTTAGCGTATCAACTCACTGTCTATCTTAAAGAAAAAGGTTATTAAAATAATCTAGCTAATCTTCAAAAGAAAATGCTTTGCCATTATACAAAATGTGTTTTCTACTATGCAAATTACAGCAAACACATATGCAGAATTAAAAAGATAACTGTCCTTAAAAGTCACATATATATGTTATAATTACCCAAGCATGCATATATCGTGGAAAGAAATTAAGATAGTTGTACTTGGAATTGTTCCTTAGCTACTAAGCCATTGATGAAATGAACATTACCAAAATATTACTGAAAAAAAATATATATATGTGTATATATATATATATATATATATATATATATATATATATATATTAAGTTCACATCTACAGGGTGTATCTATTCATAGGTGAATATGTTTAAAAGTGCTCTCTTGACTGGGGATTCTTTCTTGAAGTATTTTAAACACAAAGAAACATCTCCTGCCATTAGAGACATCCGTATGCTAGTGTCAGTTCATCTCCCTGGAAACAGAAGAGAGGTTTATAATATAATGTATTGTAGAAATGACAGTAACCCTGATAACATATGACACAGATAGAGCTGTTTTAACAATGCACCACAAAACACTCTAATATGTATTAATGAATTCCAGTAAAATAAGAATATGGTAAATTGGAATTCTTTCCTCATTTGTTCAGCTAAAAGTATCTCGAGATCAGAGTTCATTCTTTCTCACTTGGTTTTAGTTTCTAAGTTATTTCTGTTTGTTCCTAATGTTTTTCTAAAGACTAGGTAAACAGATTATTCTTTGGAGGTCTGAGAAATTATTGTTTGATCACAATAAATCATAGTATTGAGATACTTATAAATAATCTAAGTATAATGATGTGTGTTGGGGTCTTAGCCCGGCCAGCTAGACCTCGCCGCTAGATGGCGCCTGGCAGAGTGCCAGAAGTGGCTGCAGGTGGTAACATCCTGGGGCTGCCCTATGCTAGAGCGCATGCACCAGCACACTCGGCTCGTGGCCAGCCCAGGTGAGAGCTGTATGAGTCACCTCGTGGTTCAAGCCCTGTGTGGCTTTAAGAGCCTCCACCTCTCGTCCGGGAGAGAGAGGGTTGCTGGCTGGAGAGAGATTGGTTGCAGAGAGGGTTGCTGGCTGGAAGGAGGTTTTGTTGCTGGATGGTCTGTCTTCATGTAAAAATGCAATCTTGTCTCTCTCTTACCTCAGGTGAACCCATCAGGGAAGACACTGGTGTCTTTTCAGTTTACCTGCTGGCCTGCACACACACACACACACACACACACACACACACACACACACACACACACACACACCAGATAGATTCAGCTGCTGAAATAAAGGCAAAGAATTGTGCATTCTACAAAAGGATCAGCAAAATTTATTGTTCCTCCACATGAGAGTGCTAAGGAACTCTAGATGCAATGACAATAAAGAACGGGAGTAAAAATTGCAAAGATGCTCAGAATAACTCATCAGAGGACTATCAACCAAAAAGCTGAGACAGGTCACTCCTTTCTGCACATGTAATGAAAGCTGACTGTGGACTTTACAAGATGAAACCAAAGAAGCATTACCTAAAACAGCTGCTAATTTAATTGTTTGGGAAAATACATAGACATCCAAATTTTTTAAAGGCTCTTTGGGCAGCTCTTGGTTAAAAGAGCTAATGGTTCTAAGCTAACAGTTATTATTCTAAACTAATGGTTCTCAAAGATGGTCCCTGATCCAGCAGCATTTGCCATCATTTGGGAAATTTTTAGAAGTGCAAATTATTTGACCCAGCAATTTGTGTTTTAATAAGCCTTTTGGGGAATTCTAATACATATTAGTTTGAGAAACATTGCTTGTAGTGAAGGAAAAGAGTCTTTATTAATCTGGGGATTTGGGTTAGAGCCTAAAATTAGAGAACAGCGTAAGATAACTTTGTAATTTCATGATGGAAAGAGAGAGGAGAGAGAAAAGATGAAAAATGAACTCTATTCAGGTGAAATTACAATCTATTTTAATAGCAATAAATGTTGTTAAAGTCAACTATCCCACATATAAGAAATAAATAATGCAGCCGGGGGTGGCACAATACCTGTAATCCCAGTACTTGGGAGGCTGAGACAGGAAGATCGCAGATTCAAGGACAGCCTCGGCAAGTAGTGAGCCTCTCATCAAACTAGTGAGATCTTGTTTCAAAATAAAAATAAAATAAGGCTTGGGGTATAGCTCCAAGTTAGAGTTAATTCCCCAGTACCACACACACAAAAAAGATAGAATGCCAACATAATTAGTCATTTGCCAAAAGCCAAAGAGAGGAACTTTACCTAAACTATATACATGTAAGAATTAAAGGATAAAAAGTTAATATATGAATACACATGGTGGGTGTTAGGAAAACATCTTAGATAAGAAATCCAGATAATCAAAGAATATACACATATGTAACCATTTAAATACAATACACAAAGACTGACAGATTTATAAGAAATAATCAAGAAGCAAAAGATACAAACAGAAAAATAACTTCAAATGATTCCTATGAAATGATGCCCAGCTCTATAGATACAGAATGCCAGCAGCAGAAACCATATTTTAGTCATAAGATTGAAAAAAAATAAAAATAGTGAAAATACTACTGAAAAGAAGCAAAGAAATGACCATTGTCACTGTTAAAACTATATACATTTTAGTGTCAGGAATGGTGACACACATCTGCTGTCCTAGTACTTGGAAGGCTGAGACAGGAGGATTGCAATTTTGAGACCAGCCTTGGCAACCTAGTGAGATTCTCAGCAACTTAGTGAGATCCTATTTCAAATAAAAAATAAAGTAGGCCTGGGGTGTAGCTTGGAGATAGAATGCCCCTAGGTTCAATCACACAAAATTACGTATGTATGTGGTTAATTTAGTAGAAATACCTCATCAGGAATCTCTCTCCCACGTGTGTGTGCACTCATACACTCACATATCACAGTATCATAGAAATGTAGGATGAAGCAGTAAAGTTACATTTGGCAAATTGAAAAGACACTACTGAAACTCAAAAGCTAGAAATTATAGAGGACTCACAAGAGTGGTGAATAAAGTCTACAGGTAAATGATTTATGTCCTATTTCAGGTACCTGTAAACTACAATGTTGAAAGATTTGGAAAGAGAATCCATGCTCACAGTCCAAAGCACTAATTCTGAGAAACACAAAAGTCTTGAAAGAGGAACTTAACATGGGACATGAAAAATTCTACCACTGACTCTGAAAATTTACAAAGAAGCTTACCCTCATATAAAGCCATATGGGAAAAAAAAAAATCACGCGAAATTGGTGCCAAAATCATTAACTAAGACTTAAAGGCAAGAAGTTAATATGAAAACATGTCAGAAATGGTGTAACCATGGGGTGGCGGTAGGAAACAACACTCTAGGATTGACTTCATATACAGAAGACTTTCAAAGGAAAACAAAATAACAACAAATATTCACTGAATATGAGCATACAGTGCACAATAATGAAGAAAATCTGGAATATATATATATAATAGAAGTGGAATTAAATACCAGTGGGGAAATGTTAGATATTTAATAAAAGCATTGGTCTAATTCATTCCCCATATGGAAAAAATAGATCCTTAAACTATTCTATAAAATAAAATTCAGATAATTTGGAGACCTACGTAAAAACAGAATGCAATGCAAACAAAAAGCCTTTGAAGCCATAAGAAGAAAATACAGAAAATTGTCTTGATGACCTTGACAAAGTAATGAATGTCTTACACAGGACACAAACAACATAGTCAGTGAAGGAATAGGTTGATAATTGATGATACCAAAATGTTTTAAATTCTCCATGACAAGAGTCTCCATGAGCAAATTTAAAAGGCATGTTAAAGACTGAAAGAATTGTTGGCGACATATATATATATATATATGTAATAGTCAAAGGATTTTCACTGAGCATATCAATGAACCACAAATCAATAAGTAAAGGTCAAAACAATGGAGAAATATATGAAGCTGCAACTCACAAATAGAAAACCATGTGGCCATTAACATACAGGAAAGATGCCGTGCCTCATTAGCAATTAAGGAAGCGAGATAAAAAAAATAAATAAATGACAGTAAATATCAAAGTAAAAAAGTCTGACTAACCAAATGGTAAGGAAATTGTAGATATGAGGAACTCTCAAATTTGTCAGGTATCAAATTGGATCACTATTTTGGATATCATTCTAGATAGAGCAGCAGATGGGTTTTGGGGTCTAGGGTAGGGGGTAGCCAGTTACTCTTTCCTTTTCACCACAAATGTTATGTATTCCTATGTATCTCCCCAATCAAATCCAACAACATACTCACAGTGGGACTCAATAAATATGGTAAGTGCTGGTGATGAGCCCACACCAAAACATTAGCTAAACTACCATGTCAGTCTTGTGGAATTCCTGTTTAGCATTTTTTAATTAAATTAGATTCTCAGAGTCACATTTTTTCTAGACTCTTCATTCCCTTGTTTAAATAATATATAGAGTACAAGGTGATTTTGTAAAATGTAATAGAACAAAGCAAACAATTAGTAGTTCATTGTACTTTGTAACTCAAATAGTTCACAATGCAGCATACATACCAGACTCCATCCCTGCTTCATAAGGTCCTTTCGTATTTGGTTTTCCTGTCCAGAAATGACTGGCTAATACTTCTACCTTGAAAACATCATTCAACCAAGTAATCAATTAGTGAGAATTTCACTATTTACTATGTGAATAATCAGTTCTTCATTACTACATTAAGAATACAAAGAAGATTTAAATATACACATGCTTAGCCAGGTGTGGTGGCACATACCTATAATCCCAGTTCTTGGGAGGCTGAGACAGGAGGATCCCAGGATTGAGGACAACCTCAGCAACTCAGTGAGGCTTTCAGGAACCTAGCAAGACCCTGTTTCAAAACAAAAAATTAAAAGGGCAGGGGGTGTAACTTGGAGGTAGAATACCACAGAATGGTTCAATCCCCAGTACCACTTACACACACACACACACACACACACACACACACACACACACACACAAATTTATATATATATTATATATATATATTATATATATATGCTTTTTTCTGAATGTCACTTGATCAAAGAAAAAAATGACGTATGAAAAAAGAATAATCTAGAAAGAATAGATTGTTGCTTTTAGTCTTAGGACCTCAGCAGAGATTTAAACACTCTACTGCCATATGTGTAAAATCTGTAATCAGACAGGAAGCCTAGTTACTGTTGTGTTAAGGTGCTCCTAAGAGACTAAGAACCAAGTAAATTGGATTTCTTCTTTTAAAAAAACATAAAAATGAGCTAGGTATGGTGGCATATGCCTGAGACAGGAAGATCACAGGATTGAAGCCAACCTCAGGAACTTAGTGAGACCTTTGGTAACTTAGCAAGACACTGTTTCAAAATAAAAAGGACTGGGGGTATAGCTCCAAGATAGAATGCTTCTGGATTCCATTCCCAGTGCATTCCAAAATATAAAATAATTATGGGAAGAAATCAATATTAATATACTCCTTAAACAGAACTGATCAATGCTAATGTTATTTTTGTTAAAGATTAATAATATGTATTAATGAATTAATAAAACATAATTGATATAGTAGAATTCTTATTCGTATGGCCCTATAGTTTTTCCTTTTCCTATTTAAAGGTAACCTCTCTGCTAAATCACTGAAGGGTAACTGAATATACCTCCACTCTATTGTGTTATTTAAAACTAAAGATAGCCATAAATAACCTATAATATGTAACTTTCATTAACTACCCTTTTTATTCTCTATTGTTCTGAAATATATTCATGCTTTCCTAGTGAACTCATCTTAACTTTTAAACACCTTTCCACTGGTTGAATGTACAATCCTTATCTATTACTTTTGACAAGCATTAGTTTACATCAAATTTTTCACATTAAAAATATTTCACAGTGTAAAAACTACAGTAAATATCTCTATGTATTTCTCCTGGTAAATATAGGAAATAATTAAATGTATAAATTGATAAAGCTAAACCTGAATTTTTATATTGCCAAAAATATTAAATGAGTGAGAAAGAAGGCCTTATACAGTATTGTGAGCAGTCAAAATTGATGCAGGCTTTGTGATAATTTGGCAAGATATATCAAAATTATAAATGCAGATAAACTTTGGGAATACTATGTCTAAAAATTTTAGCAATAAACTTGCTCATGTATACTTAAACATATTTTCAGAATGTTACTAACTATTGCATTTTTAATAGTGAATAATAACTAAAACAATAAAATTTTATGTTCTTTGTATATATTTGTAAAAGAAATACATAAATAATTTTGAAGCATACAATCTCAATCACCTTACATAAATATAGACACACAATGAGCTGCTGAAGAAAAAAGACGAGACTTAAGGTCTGGTACTCTGTCTTATTTCAACAGTCCATTTAGTTGTCTCAAGCCTTCAGCTAAATGTCCAGTGTCTTAAATCATCCTCCATCTACTTCTTCTTGCTCTTGATGGTATCTAGTCTCTGTGGCACTTACTGTCCTCCTAGAACCTAAGGATGGTGAATTCTCTCCTGGTTGTTCTGCTGGTGAAATTTAGTCTTGTTTCATTTTGACTAACATCAATTTTCTCTCTGGCAATGGTGATCATACATCAATGCTCCCTGGCCCTGGGAAACTTGCTGCTCTGTACTCTTTTCTCACTCTATGTCCTTTATCCTAGACTTCATAGAATTTACTTCAAATCATCTTGCCTCTCTTCATGTCTTCTCTCAAGATAGCTCTTTTCAGTCATTGTTAGGGACAAGGGAACATATAGTTCCAATACCTGCCCTATAAAACCAAGAACTTCTTAGAACATGTAAGTCTGTTATTTGCTGTCTAACCAGACTGCACTATTTGATTTCCTTTGGTATTTCTACCCTTAGGTTATTGCTAGAATCATCATTTGAGATGATCTTCTTCCAAACATCACCGGGGGGTTAAAAACTCAACATTTCTTTCAACTTGTCTAGAATTCCTCAGACACTCTAAATCCAAGTTCAGAAACAGAGATTGGACCCTTATGCTTTATCTTTATCTTCTTCCTCTCCTGTTTTTTCCCCATTCTCTATGCCATCTGTTCTGGGTCCTGATAGTCTTAGAGTTTCTTATAATTTTCCCACTCTCTTTATGTCATTTTCTCTCATGTCTTGTGGCTATATGATGTAATCCACCCTATAATCTGAGTCCTTCTAACTTGATACTGAATGAATTTGGAGTTTTATCTCCATGTATCTTCTACCTTTCAAGCTAGGTATTTTGTTGTAAAATCCAATTGGAGAAGTCAGATGCTGAAAATTTTCTCATTGAATTTTTTGTGAAAATGTATTCCACCAATACCACACCAGCACACTTATATACAACCACTAGGATGGGCAAAAGATGCCTTAACTTGAATGAAGATCATGAATTAAAAAGCAAATGAGAAAAGCATAGTAACATATTTCAGCACGTTTGCTATATATACATGTAACAGAATCTTCCAGGAACCCTGTAAGAATATAGGAGATGGAGCAATTTTAAAAAAGAGAAAAAAATTGATGTTGGAATAGTCAATAGTTCAGGCTCCATATGCAAGAGGAGTATTCAGCTAGTCTTTGGAGGCTGAGGCAGGCAGATCACAGGTTTGAGACAAGCACTCAGTAACTTAGTGAGCCCTTGTCTCAAGATTAAAAAAAAAAAAATAGAAAGGGCTATGGATATAGGTCAGTGGTAGAATGCCCCTGAGTTCAACCCCAATACAGGAAAATAAATTTTTTAAAGTTTATTTATGCAATTTCTCTTAGGAGAATGAGCAATGTAGTCTAATTGATAAATAATAATCAAACAAAAAGATTTCATGTTAATACTGTGTTGTTTGTATTTCTTAATAAAACATCTAAATCTGCATAAAACTTAGAGAACTAGTAATAAATATATCAGTATATTACTAGGTATTATCTTTTGTTGGTCAAATTATAGATGATTATTTTTATTTTCTTTATGCTTTTATGAATCTTTCATAATTTCTATAATAAGATTTAAAAATCAGGATAAATAATTATTTTAAAGTATATTACTTAAGACTTGTTCTTCCATTTAATTTTCAATTTAAGGAGCAAAAGTAATCACAATTGTCATTGGGCAGTTAGAAATGAATGTTTTCTGAATACGAAAGTAAAATGAATTGCTTAGAACCCCAAATTATAGAATAGAGAATAGAAAGGGTTGCATCTTTCAGATTGTTATGACTTCCTTTAACTTTAAAGTAATTCACCTGAAGGGGGACCTGAGGCTCAACAGATTTTTAACTAGCTGAGCAGACTACACTTTATTTTCTCCCTGTGCTGTTCTCATCACTTCTGCCTTCAAAGGTTTCCTCCTCTGGGGCAGTTTGGGTGCTAGTGTTCAGGGACAGGGCAGCAAAAGGCCTGTAGCATCCCCTTCAGGAGGAAGGTTATTAATGCAATGTTTTCATGGTACTTGATCATTCCCTCAAGATCAAAGTGCATTTCTGTTTCATAACCAAAGGGATCTCCTTGACATTCTTACAATTGTAGACAAAAAAAAAAAAATCATTGAGGCCAAGTGAAATTTTGATAACCATAACTCCAAGGATGATATTTTCTTAATCATTATTTTTTGAAGTATAATTATTTTCAGGATACTGTGTTTCTGGATGGGTTATTCTTTATCAAGTACATTAATTCTTAATTCACTCACTCTATTACTTTTTGTAGATCTTATTACTAATCATGCTGAGGAAAAAGGGTAGAGAGGGAAACAAGATTAATTACTGAATTATTGTTCTATCTTAAGCTTAGAAATCCTTTAGGCGAAGTTATCAAAAGCACAGGGTCAAATTAACATTAATTTCCTCTTCTCTTCCTTGTTTCCTTCAATATTTCTTTCTCTTAGTCATTCTTACTTCATAATAGCAAATTCAGGAGTCACTAAATGACATGGCAGATTCATTTCTCCTAATGCTATGGAACATAATTAGATGCTGAGAAAAAGTCTGATGCTATTTAAAGAGATGTAAAAATGGAAACACAATTTTACTAGCACTAGTATTTTTATTTATTGGAAAATATTTGTTGGATTAGCTACTTACTAGTCACAAAAATATTCAGTTTGCTTATTAGAAGAGAGTTTTATTTTTTCTTTTTTTTTTCTCAGAAAAATAATTTTTGTTGTTGTTGGTGGTTCTTTTTGTTTTTCTTTTCCCCCTTCTGGTACAGCTTAATACTGACAAAGTGCAGCAGAGGCCTACAGACCTTCCATCCATCCTCTGCCACTCTATTAACACTTCTTTGAAAAACCCCAGACTCTGAAAAAAATGTGCTATCCTCTGACATCTATGCCCAGGCTGCAATTTTCTGGCTGAGTCAAACTTTAAGCACAGCCTACAGGTAACAAGGTTAGTCCTAAGCATATAATGAAAAATACCTAGATGGTCAATTTACCTAAAGTGGGCTCAATGTCACATCACAAAACCCTAGCAGTGGAGGTGGGTATGGTGCATACTTATAATCTTAGTACTTGGGAAACTGAGACAGAAGGATCAGAGGCTCAAGGCCAGTCTCAGCAACTTAGCAAGAACCTCAGCAACTTAGTGAGACTCTGCTTCAAAAAAATAATAAATAAATAAATAAATCTGGGGTATAGCTTAGAAATAGAATGCTCTTGGGTTATATGCTGAGAAACAACAAAAAGAACAACTACAACAACAACAACAAAATAACCCAGCTGTGAAAGCTAGGGCAGGATGGAGAGAGGCTCCTGCACCCACATCTCCTCCCTCCCTGCATTTCTTGGCCACTCCCAGTACCTGCTCTAAGCTCACCTGTGTCTGCTTTAAGCAAGCAGAAGCAAACCACAGGGCTGCAGAGGAAGCATGTCCCTGGTGCCATGAGACATCTTCCCCTGCAGCCAGGTTTAATTACGAACCTGAAGGAGTAATAGCACTGGAGCCTCTGCATTTTTCTGATAAGGTACAATTTTTCATTTCCCTCGGGTTTTATGATCTTCAGGGATGGAAAAGTGCTGACAATACAAGTCGACAACCGGAGATGCTGACTCCACATGCGGGTTTTTCAGGAGGAAGGAGACAGGGGAGGTCTAGGAATTGCAATTTCCACGAGGAAGAGCCTGTGGCTACGGCAACTGATTTGGAGGCAAGAGAAGCTAGTGAGGCTTCAGGACCAACCAGTGTGTCTCTGTCTACATGCAAATTAATAAAAAAGATAAAAAGGTTTGCTGCTGTGTCTACATTGCTGGGTCAGAGTTGGTGTTTACATCTTCCCCAAGTTGAAGTATTAGCATGTCTGCTGCTGCTATTGCTGCTGCTGCTTCTTCTACTATAAACCATAAAAATAATAACCATGGTTTCTAGAGTGTTGACGTGTACACCAGGTCCTCTACATGTATCATCTCAGTAATCCTCAACCCACTGCTATGACATAAGCACTATTTCTATCCCATCTTCAAAAAATTGAGGCTCAGAAACATTCAGTAACTCTGCAAAGCAAGGCTCAAAAACCAGCAAGTATCAGAGTCAAGATACAATGCTGAAACTGTCCGGTTCCAGTCTACTACACAACACTGTCTCAGACTCAGTATCACCAGTGTTACTAAACAGCATGTGACACTGTGCTTCAGGCTTCTGAAAAGGCAAAAGAAAACACATATCTACCAGCAAACCTACCCTCTATTCAGAACTCTCAGCTACTGAATGAGCAAAAATGCCTGACATGTCCACTAAGGATGAACCCTCTCCCCTAAAGTGTGCCCTGCCAATAACACTGCTCATGACTAAGATAATTAAACATTCAGTCAAGATCATCAAATTTCATCGAACACAAACTCTTTTGTCAGGCTATGCCTTAGTCACAAAAAACTGCCAGGATTCCGTGTGATTTCTAACAGGCCAAGCAGTCCTCTGAAGGCAGTAGGATCCTGGCTATAAAAATCTTTCCCTTCCAAGATTTTAATAGTAACATTGAAGTTACAACCCCAGGCACAGTCTACTCCAAGACATGAAACCCTGCTTCTCTTTCTCTTCAACAAGAGAAACAAAAGCAAAAACAAAATTCTTTCATCAAACTATGAACAACTAAGCCTGTTAATTTCTTTACTTTTTAGAGAGCAGATTATGGTAAATGGTAGACACATTATTGACATGAAATGTTGCTTAAAGTTTAAATTTTAGTGTTAGGTCTACATTTTTAGGGACATGTGTTTCAGATTAATGCGAGTAGCAAAGATTTTGAGCATTCATTACGTGCAAGACTCTGCACTAGTTTCAGTAAGAAATACAAGCATAAAATTTTATCTCACCAGTTAGTTTTGAATACAGATGAGATAAGCATTCAGTTGTTTTTTTTTTTCCCCAAACAAATCATTTTCATCATAATTATCCTTAAATTCCAAGTTCAAGTGCAATTTGAGGGCAAGAAAATATAAACTGCTTTATTCTTAATATCGTTAAGACACAATGGGTAGACAACGATTTCTTAGGACTCAGAAAACTGTAGCCATAAAAGAAAAAGTGATAAGCAACACTTCATCTAAATACAAAACCTTTGCTTTATTAAAAAGATTATTAAGCAAACGACTGGGAGAAAATATTTTGCAAAACACATATCTTGAAAATATTGATGTCTAGTAAGTAGAACTCCCATTATTCAATAAGAAATGGTAACTCAATCAAAAGTGGACAAAATATTTGAACAGACACTCACCAAAGAATATTCAAATGGCTAATAAATACCTGAAAGAGGACTCAACATCATGAATCATGAAGGAAATGCAAATGATACAATAAAACTACATACTCATTAAAATGAGTGAAATAACAACAAAAAAAATCTGACAAGGGGACCAATCTGAACTCTCATACGTCCCTGGTTGGAATGTAGATGATGTAAGTACTCTGGAAATGTGAAGACGGTAGTTGCCTAAAATAGCAAATACATACATACCCAGTGTCCTAGCAATCTCACTCCAACATGTTTCTCTTCATTTTCTCTGAAAGAGAAATGAAAATAGCCGGGCGTGGTGGCGCACGCTTGTAATCCCAGCATTCGGGAGGCTGAGACCGGAGACCGGAGGATCCGGGTTCGAGGCCAGCCTCAGCTACCTAGTGAGGCACTCCGCAACTTAGTGAGACTCGGTTTCAAAATAAAGAATAAAAAATAGGGCTGGGGGTATAGCTCGGAGGTAGAATGCCCCTTAGTTCAATCCCCAGTACCGCCAAAAAAAAAAAAAAAAAAAGAAAGAGAAATGAAAATAAATGCCCTAAGATCACACTCCCCGTAACCCACCTCCTCCGGGCATGCCCCACCTCTGAACCTTGCTGCACTGGGAAATGCTTCCAACACATGGGTTTCAGGGAGATAGTTCAAATCTGAACATTAACAGGAAGTGAACTAATATCTTCAATTTACTTTGAAATTCATGAAGAAATAAAATGGATGGAGGAAGGATATAGGAATAGACAAGTGAATCGGACTATGATAAGGCATATATCTGTAATGAAGAAGGGAAAATCTATGTCATGAGGAAAGAAAACAAGAAAAAGTGGGCAGAAACAACACCCAGGAACATATCATTTCTGTATATTTAATCTTCTCTCCCATTCAATTGCTGCAGTCTTCATCACACATTCAACGGGTATTTTTTGAGTGTGTGTGTGTGTGTGTGTGTGTGTGTATGTGTGTGTGTGTGTGTGTGTGTGTGTGTGTGTGTGTGTGTTATTGGGAATTAAACCCTGGGGCTCTTTACCCCTGAACTACATCACTGATCTTTTTTTTAAATTGTTTTGATTTTGAAATAGCATCTCATTAAATCACTGTGCACTGGCCTCAGCCTGAGATCCTTCTATCTCAGCTTCCCAAGTACTGAGATTATAAGTGTGTAGCACTGCACCAGACTACGTATTGAGTGTCTGTCATGTACCGAGCACTATGCCGAATAAATAAGACACACTGAGTAATTTCAAAAACCTTAGTGAGTATGGTGAACATCCACAGATTTTATGTGCACAAAAATCTTAATACTATCACACAGTATTTTCTGTTTTAAACTTGGAATTTCTTAGTTCTTGAGAATGAACATTTACAAATAGTACTATATTCCAAAATTAATATATATGTATATAATTTAGCTTTGATTTATTACTAGGAAAATAGAAAGGGTATTTGCTTAATTATGCTTTTGGTAGAGTGATTGGTCCATTTACAGAACTACATTAAAATATCCAGATAAAATCATAAGAATTAAGACATTTAAACCTGATCGTCTAAACTAGTAGCTTTAACTACTAACTTACTCTCAAATGCATATTTTGGGCCCAGAGCTTATTGTTCAGTTTCAGAACTTTAAACCAGTGCCCCTCTAGACATTTTTGCCTCAAGTAACTGAAATTTTAAAGATTCAAAATTAAACTCAATATCTTCCCCCTCAGTAGTTATTCATGCAAGTTCTTTCTAGAAATGGTTCACTAAGCCTCCTCTTTGTATTTATTTACTAATACCAATCTCTCCTGCTATTAATTTTCAGTTCTAAAATACTTAGATTTTTTTATATAATACAAATGGTACCCATCAAAAATTTTTGAAAAATATAGAAAACATCAAGAAATATAATCACTCATAATTTTACTCTGCAAAGAGTACAATGATGTGAGTTTCTGCTATTCTGTTTTTTTTTTAAATATGGAGTTCTACAGATGGTTTATTTCTCATTTATTAAAGTATATTAAAATGATAATATGCTACTTTTTAAAACGTAGCATTACATCATAAATTGTTTTCAACCATGCCATTTGGTCCTCATAACTCTTTTTTTTTTTTTTTTTTCGGTTTGGGGATTGAACTCAGGGGAATTCTACCTCCGAGCTATACCCCCAGCCTTATGTTTTTATTCTTTATGTTGAAACAGGGCCTCACTAAGTTGAAGAGTTCCTCACTAGGTAGCTGAAGCTCGCCACGAACCCAGATTCTCCTGTCTCAGCCTCCCAAATGCTGGGATTACAAGCGTGCACCACCACGCCCGGCCTCATTACTCTTTTTAAATGGTGACAAAATATTTAATTATCTCATGTTCCAACTGTCACAAACTACATTCAAATTTAGATCATTTTTTAGCGTTATTATAGAAGTTATTTTAACCAACCTTTTCTAAAATGAATAGCTCACATTGGGCTACAGTTAACATTCATATTTTAAAATAATTATCTCATTTCCACTCTTAAAAATATACAGTGAGACTTCTGAATTTAACCAAGACAAAACAGGGATCTAATCTACTTACTGCTTGAAAAATATAACAAACCATAAATCTAAAAAACAAAATATAAATAAATATAAGTTGTAAGATATGTAAAGCACTTACATATTTTATATCAGACACATTTTCAAATACTGGCCATCAAGCAGGACAATTGAGAAACAGGGAAATCAGAGTGATCCCATTGCTTGCTTTTTCTTTTCCCCATAGAGAGTTTCCAGGTTTTGGCACAGGATGGGGAAACACAAGCAAATCCTGGTATTCTTCCAAAATGTAGTAGATAGAGGTGAGATTTCAGAGAGGTTGAGGAAACTGGAGTTCATAGAGTGTAACATTAGAGAGAAAAGAACTGCAACAGAGAGAGGACCCTGGGTACCTATAAAGGAGCCTCTGAGTACTCAGTGATGCTCTGCTCAGTATACATCGGGAAATAAATTATCTCAGGTAAAGAAAAGAAAGGATAAAAGGAGAGAAAAAATCTTTGGATCACACATATACACATATATCTGGGAACAGTTGTTGTTCCCATGAGCCAGAGTGAAATACCTCATCACTCACAGGTCTTCAGTAAAGCATTCAGAAGTATTTTGCTTCACTAATGGAATAAAGTAGTGGTATTGCAAACATTAATCTTGTCCTGTCTAACAAATAGTTAAATGAAGATTCAAAAAGATCAAATGGATCCACATAATTTAGCCATGGTCCAGAGCAAAGTTCAAGGAAAAAATTTAGAGTAAAAATTACCCAAATGGGTAAAACTAAAACGTGTATTATCCAATAAAAACATCAGACATGCAAATAAACAGGAAAATATACTCCCACGTTGAAAAGTCAAAAATTTTGAATGCATATTACACAAATGATTGAAATTTTAGACAAGAATATTAAACCACTTAGTATAACTATATCCCACGTGTTCAAGAAAGTAAATATTGAACACATTAAGTAAAGAAACAGAGGATATGAAAAACACAAATATAACTTCTACAGAGGAAAAGTACAATGTCTGAAACTTAAAAAATGGAATGGGATTAATAACAAAGACAAGAAACAATAAAAATAAATCAATGATACTAAAAGCTAGTGCTTTGAAAAGATCAATAAAATTCATAAGCCTTTCATAAGAATAATGAGGCAAAAGGGAGTAAAAACAACATTATAACAAATTAGATTCAACAGATACTAAAATGATAAAAATAAAATAGTATAAACAAATGTACACAAAAAACCTGAAAGGAAATGGACAGTTTATTGAAAGATGCAAACTGTCAAAGTTTACTCAGGAAGGATAAAATAATAGAAATAGATCTAGAGGTATTAAGAAAATTGAGTGTTCAAAGTGCTTACCATAGAAAGCTCCAGGTCCAGATAGATAGCTTTGTTGTAATGTCAAACAAAGTTTTAAGGAAGAAATTATACATATATATATGTATAATTATTATATGTATAATATAATATATAATTATTATATGTATAATTATATACGTATAATTATTATATATATGTATATAACATAAATAAAGGATCAAAAAGAATAGAATTCTTTCCAACTTAATTTTTTAATGGTAAATTATAATTATAGAGTTCAGAATAATAGAAACATATATGCACACAACACTTGCTGTACATTTCCCTCAGGATCACACCCCTTCTCCATACATAACACTTACATCGATATAGATAGCTTCATATGTGAACAAAGGATTATTTGAGTTTTTTCCATCATCAGATCTACCTCTTCACCACCAAAATCTCTTTCCACTCTTCTACTAGTGTTTCCCCTCATTTATCTGAAATTCTCTTTGTTTCCTGGCTTCTCTCTAGCTTCCACATGTGAGTGAAAACATATGACCCTTCACTTTCTGAGACTGCTAATCTCACTTAGCATAATATTTCTAAGATCCACCCATTTTCATGAAAATGACATAATTGTGTTCTTTTTTATGACTAAGTAAAATTGCATTGTGTACCTATACCATAGTTTCATAAACCATTCATCTGTTGGAGGAAACCTAGGCTGGTCACAGAGTTTGGCTATTGTGAGTTTTGCTGCTATAAACATGGGTATGCCCTGTTATCAAAATTGGACAAAAATATTGCAGGAAAAAAAGACATATGAACCTAAATATCTTAGAAACACAGGTGGAAAAGTTTAATGCATTAGCCAATCAAATTCAACAATGCATAAAAAGTCTAACATTTCACCATCAAGTTGTACTCATCTTGAAAGTATTAGGCTCATTCAACATTGAAAATAAATGTATTCCAAAATATCAATAAAGAAAAGGAGAAAAATTATAGTCCTTTGATAGATTTAAAATTTTTTTGACAGCCAGGCGTGGTGGCGCACGCTTGTAATCCCAGCATTCGGGAGGCTGAGACCGGAGGATCCGGATTCGCAGCCAGCCTCAGCTACCTAATGAGGCACTCCGCAACTTAGTGAGACTCGTTTTCAAAATAAAGAATAAAAAATAGGGCTGGGGGTTGGGGGTGTAGCTCAGAGGTAGAATGCCACTGAGTTCAATCCCAGTACCACAAAAAAAAAATTTTTTTGACAAAATCTTAAATCTATTCCTCAAAAACCTCTCAAGCAACGAGCAAAAGAAGGGAACTTCCTCAACCTGATGAAGGGCACCTTACACAGAACTGATCATACATCTAAATTATAAACCAAAAAGACTAAAACTTCTAAAGGAAACATAGCAGGAAACTGTTATGACCTTGGCTTAAGCAGACTTCTTAGATACAACACCAAAAGCATAATCCATAAAAGAAAATATTGATAAAATTGAACTTAAAAAGAAATTCTGCTCTTCAAAAGACACTGTTAAGGGAATGAAATGTACGGCACAAGCTAGAAGAAAGGATTTGAAAAACATATTTCTAACAAAGGACTATAACCAAAATATTTAAAGAATTCCCTGAGATGAATAATAAGAGGAAGAAAAGTAAATTAACAAAATATCTAAACAAATGCCACCAAAGTAAGTATGGCAATGGGAAATAAGTATGGGAAAAGACATTCAACATTATTAGTCATTAGGAAAATGTGTATGTTTTACTATACATTCACTAAAATAGCTAAAATTCAAGCATTGGAAGAGATGTGAAACAGTTGAAACTCTTTATGTATTGCTAGAAAATAAACCACCTTAAAACAGATTGACATTTTCTTAAAATGCAAGCACTGATCTATCATACTGCCCATCAAATGCATTCCTAGGTGCTTAACTAAGGAAAACAAAATCATATTTGTACACAAAAACTTGTGCAACAGTGTTCATAGCAGCTTTATTTAAAATAGCAGCAAACTTAAAACAATCTAAACATCAGTAAATTAAGTATGGTATATTCATAGAACAGAATATTATACAACATGGGTGCATATGAGTGAAAAGTTAGATAATTAAAAATAAATACTTTCAGTCAGGTGTAGTGGCTCACACTTGTAATCCCAGCATTTGGGAGGCCGAGACCGGAAGATCCGGGTTCGCAGCCAGACTCAGCTACTTAGTGAGGCACTCTGCAACTTAGTGAGACCCTGTTTCAAAATAAAAGAATAAAAAATAGGGCTGGGGGTATAGCTCGGAGGTAGAATGCCCCTGAGTTCAATCCCTAGTACCACCAAAAAATATATATATATATATAGCCATTTCTTTTATATACATTTCTAGAAAATGTAAACTAATCCAGAGAGGAGAAATGGATTATAAAGTGGCAGGAGGAAACTTTTCACATGCTGGATGATATGCTTAGTATCTTGATTGTATTAACAATTTTATGATATATAGATCTGCTGAAATTTATCAAATTTTGCCTTTTAAAATGTGTGGTTTTATTACACATAATAAAGATTTAGAAAAATGAAAGAGAGAAAGGAAGAAAGAATGGAAGTAAAGAACAGAATAATAGAGGGAGAGAAGGAAAGAATGAAAAGAGAGAAGCAGGGAGAAGGAGAGGAAGAGAAATAAGAAGAGAAGAATCAAATCCTAATATATTTTCAGAGCATTCAGGTTAGTACCTAAAGTCCTTAAATTACATCATGCCCTTTCATGAAATGGCCCCTCTCTCCCTCTTCAGTTTCATATCTCACAATTCTATAACTCCCATCTTTTTCCATTCCTTTTACCAGTACTCTACATTATAGTTTATCACAAAGCTTATTATCCCCAGGACATCTCCAACTCTCACTTGCCTTTCAAAGATAAGTGTTAGCCTTTTGTTCCTGACCTCCTACTTCCAAGCTGTTAGCTGCTATCTAAATTCATAGCTCTAACAAAACACTCTTCACACTATTTGGTCACTGTTGACTTAGTTGTTGATCTCTTTTGAGAAATCTCTGAAGACAGAAACTGTCTTGCCCACCTCTGTTCTGCCAGTATTTCCTACAGTCCCAAGTATGCTCTACACACTTAACATAATCTGTTGTCGTTGTCGGAAGGAAGGAACATAATTAAGTTAATGTGTCCGCTACCCCACTGGTGTTCCTTTAGTACCATATTAGCAAGGGTCATAAACGTACTCATAGCTATTATCTCAACATTTGTTTTTTTTTTGCGGTACTGGGGATTGAACTCAGGGGCGTTCTACCTCTGAGCTATATCCCCAGCCCTATTTTTTTTTATTCTTTATTTTGAAACCGAGTCTCACTAAGTTGCGGAGTGCCTCACTATGTAGCTGAGGCTGGCCTTGAACCCGGATCCTCCGGTCTCAGCCTCCCAAATGCTGGGATTACAAGCGTGCGCCACCACGCCCGGCCAACATTTGTTTTTTTATATTGAAAATCAAAAAAGAAAAAACATTAAAATAAGTTCCAAGTACCTGAGACTATTTCCAGAAATGTTCATCCCATAATAAAAAAGCATCTCATCTTCAAGGCTCATAATGAGCTACCCCGCCACTTTGCACATTGATCTGCCAAGTATATAGATACCAAGATGCCTTCTTAAAATGGGTGTCTTGATCGGCTCTTACTTTGATTTGACCTTTTCAACAAGCACAACACAAATGGTAAGGACACAGGACAGCACACTGTCTGAGAAGAGCTTACCGGCTGCTTCTTTATCTTGAGTGCAGAGTACTTACCTGTGGACTCTTGAAATGTAGAATTTAGTCTGCCTTGCAATTTTGTTATGAGAAAGTGTCTCACAATCATGAAACAAATTCATCTAGTTCTCAGTCTAAACCCCCAGTGGAAGTTAGAGAGGAATGAGAGGGATTCTCTTGGAGGAGCAGATGTTTTGATTGAAATGATGTTTTTCTGCTTCTACTCTGACAGAGTTTGTGAACTATTCAAAAAATATACATCGACTGTAAACAGGTGTTTTGTTGCCCACTTTTGCTTTGGAGCCACATTTCCTGGAATTGGCTGGGAGAAAGCCAGTCGTACTATTTTTCCATGATCTAAAAATTGAAGATTAATAAGAAAGAAATTCTGAAATGTCATTGGACAGGATGCTAAATGTAGACCATTGTGAAAGAAACCCAAGATAAAGCCACTAAAGACATTATTCTGTGTCATTTAGGTCAGACAATAGAGGAAGCAAAGAAAATGCAAGCAAAGAATTTTCTTAAGCCAGTCTTTAAAACATAGCTAAGAAAACTGGGGTGAGGATGTGTGAATTTCCAGCCACTCTGGGAAGAGGTGAAAATTAAAATCTAGCCAGTTATTCCCTCCAGAACAGGTTGTTTCCTCCTCTTGAAAATCACAAAGAAGAAATCCTGCAGCAAATACAGCTAAATTCTTTTAAAGCTTCCGTTAGTAGTAGGTTCATTTATTTTTTTCCCCTGAGCAAGCATCATCGGATTCAAATGAAAAGCTCGAGGCATGTTTGGTAGATGATAATGAGTGATGAGGAATCTAGCTAGTAAAGTCACAGTGGAAAATCAGAATGAGAAGTTTACTTTTACAAACATTTATTTAATAAGGACATACACAGATATCTAAAGGCAAAACAGTTGACAGGAAACAATTATAATATACCTAGGAGCATCTTTCAATGTCTATTTTCAAACTGATGGGAACAAAGGAAAAAAGTAATAGCATGTGAAATCCTCGTCAGTCACTCATAAGAAACAGGAAAAGTAATAGCATGAAAATACCACCAACTTTCTCTGTATTGAGATAAAGAGAAAGTCTTTTTTTTTGTAAAATTTTATTTTGAATCATGATAATAAATTTGGAAAAACTGAAAAATTTAGAAACAGTCTGAAACAGCCTACTGCATCAACCTGTTACCAATTTCAGAATAGTTTTCTGTATTTAAAAAAATGCTACAGAAATCCAACTGTTTCATCCATTTTAGACATGATTAAAAATATACAAATAAGGAGTTAAAATGGCCCCATAATGGAAGATATGTAAGCTGTCACAGTTAAATTGCATTAAGCAATAACAGTATGCGGGTACCAATTGCCACTTCTTTTTATTATGCATCACCCTTGCTCCTGAATTTATGTGCCTCTCAAATTAAAGGGGAAAATATTGTGGAAATGACTCATGACATCAGACTTATTCTCCAACAGTCCAAGCTTAGAGGAAAGGTACAAGACTAAATGCTAAAAAGCTTTTCTGCTGCGTCAGTAGCAATTCAAGGAGCCTGTTCATTTTAGAAGCATTTATTGTTTGCCCCAAAGGGCATGAAATGGCAAATTTTGAAATAGCAGCACCTTAAAGATGTTTTTTTAGAAAGTACAGTCTCTTCTTTAAGGGCAGTACATCTAGAAACAGGTCATTCATTCAGAAGCATGGACTTGAGGTAGGAATGAATAAAATGAGAGAAGAATCTTCATCAACTGCCATGTTCTAGATGACAGAATAAGTGCTGCACTTATTTTGATTAGTATTTGGAATACCTAGAACTAAAAGTAATTGTCATTTTACAGGTTAGAGTACTAAGGTCAAGTCTCTCTAGCCTGAGTTAGCTCATGTGTTAAACGGTGACCTGGAGTGAAATCCAGTGGGCCAGACCCCAGACTCTCAACTGTTAACTCTGTACCTCCACTCAGTTAGATTCCAGCTCCTATTTATTATCCCAGGTGGCTTCCTTTTAAGCCAGACATCAGATCATAGGTGTGTGTGTGTGTGTGTGTGTGTGTGTGTGTGTGTGTGTGTGTGTGTGTTACTGTGTGTGTTACTGGGGATGAAACCCAAGGGTGTTCTACCTCTGAGCTACACCCTACACCCCAGGTCTGTTTTAGTCTTTTATTTTGAAACAGAGTCTCACTAAGTTGCAGAGGGCCTCACTAAGTTGCTGAGGCTGGCCATGAACCTTCCATCCTCCTGTCTCAGTCTCCCAAGTACTGGGTTTACAAGCTTGTGCCGCCACGCCCAGCCAGATGGACTTTTATAGGAAGCCCTTCCTCACAGCTCTGGACTGCACTGCTGCCCGGGGTCTCACAGTGCCCCAAGCAAAGTTCATCAAAATATTTTGTTGGAGTATAGTTTTTCAAAGTAGTTTCTAATAATCCTCTGGATCCCCATGTTGTCTCTGGTAATATCAGAGATGGGAGGAGGAATAGGGAAATACCTTAGCAGACATGATGTACATACACAAACTTATCAAAGCCAATCACTGTGCTGAGCACAGGAAGGAGGGGAGGGGAGAGAATAGGACAGGAACTGAGGAAGGGCTCTATGAGTACTGTGTATATGTATGCCTCTATCACCCTGAACTTCATTAAGATGTATGATTACAATAAAAAAAAAATTGAGGACATCAAACTCAGTTCCAGAATTTATCTTCTCTAGCATGGAAACACTGAGTGGTTAGAACCACAACCACCTTTGTATCAGAAGTGCTAAGAGGAGGGTTAAAAATGTAGGAAGTGCTCAACACATATTTGCTAACTTATAATGAAACTGAGAGAACTGGATTAGGTTAAAGATTTTCAAGCTCTGCTCCATAGAACCAAAAGAATTATTCAGGGACCAGGGATGCAGTGGCAACGCATTTGTCTGGTATGCTCAAGGGTCTGGATTCGATCAATACACACACACACACACACACACACACACACACACATACACACACATACACACACATGATTCTTCAGAGAATGGTAGTTGAGGATAGGTTGGAACTGCAGGGAGAGAGCTTTGACCATGCAGGAGACCCAGTCCAAATCATCACCAGAGCTCCAGACACCCTTGCTTTGCTTGGAGTGACTTTAAGTGACTTTAATATTTTTTTCTATTGAACTTCTACATAACATAATTTGTTTAACAAAGAAAAGTATGTCTAAAACATGTTTAAAACTATCAGAGAAGATTGTCACACTTTGACTTCAAAATTTATGCGGTTGTTCTGCACATTCCTCTCCAAATCAGATATATGCCAAGCATGTAGGAAACTGAAGTGGCTGTTGGGAATTGGAATGGGAGGGTGTCGTGTACTTCATTTGTGTGATGTGTCCTAGGATCTCAGAGGGGAAAATGGTAGAATATTCCAACATGATGAATTCATGGAGCTCCTTTTTGAAGAAATTCTTCACACGATTTTCAGAAAGGTTGGAAGAACATCATGCCTGGAGGGAGACATGGTGTACTCCAAGTGTGAGATTATACACTGTGAATTCTCCTATGCATCATTATTAACAATAAGCTGTATTAGAGATTATTGTTTGAGTAGGTACCTACTAGGACCCCTTGTTGCCATAGATGGTTGAAATAATTCCCAAAGACTAATCTTTAGAACCAGCTATCTCTAGGAACAAGAGAGGAAAAACGGGATTATCCAAGTAAGGAAATGTTTATCTTCCTTGAATGTTAGTGATTATAAGTGTGGGGAACTGATCCATCTTTAATGTAAGGAAAGACAAGAGCATAGCTAGAATAGGACCTGGGGTCTCACAGGAGTTACTCTACCTATGCCTCTACTCCATCCTACAAATATTATGGCTGTGACATGATGAAGAAATCATCAGGCAAATGAAGTGAACAGTAATTAGAAGCAGAGTTAGTTGTGAACTGTGTCCACATCATCAGATCAGGGGTACTCGGCACTGCTTCTGAGCACTGGACACAGTGGATTGACCTAATGGGTCAGATCAAGGCAGTTCAGTCAATAAATAAAGTTGGTACATAGCCATGGTATTTGCTTGTCATCAGTGCTACATGGAGGGAGCCAGAAACTGAATAAATGAGAGGATCGGTCTTCTGGAATTTTGTACTGTGGGTCCTGACACCAGAGCAGCATCAGCAGTCTTGGGTGTGAGTTGTTCTCTTGCTTTCCTCCAAGGGAAGGAAGCATGTAAGACTCTTTCCAGAGGGAAGAGTTAGGTGAAGTATCATCAGTGACGTTTTTTAAGCATTGACTTTGTTCTAGGTCAGATGTGCCACAATCATCCACATTTTACAGAAGAATAATTGGACAGAAGTTAGCTAAACTGCCCTGGTCTCACACCAGTTAAATGATACACTGGGGTCTAATCATGTTAGAACTGAATTCAGGACTTAGGCCTCTAAAGACTTTGAAACAGTATCTTCTGACACCTTATTGTCACCTGTTTGACACCTCAAACTCATGGTCTTGAATTTGATTATGCCTCTAGATTGTATAGAAAAACACCTAGCCAAGAGGTGAATAGCTCCACCTTCCAAGACTGAACAGCTTTGTGGAAATGACTTATGTTAATGGAGCATGAACAAATTCACACTGACAAGGTTCACACCAGCAGAATATAACTTCTAAGAGCCATTGAGAACATGGGCCTTAGAATAATGCAGACCTAGGCTCAGGCCTTGATCCTACCATTTCCTCATTGGCCTTGAGAAAGTTATTTTGCTTTTCTTCCTCTGAAAACTTTGTGTGACAGCTCTGAGAAGAATTAACAAAATAAATGATGTGACGCTCTTGTCATAGTACCTAGCACATAATTAGAGCTTCATAAATGCCAGCTATTATTATTAATGTTGTTTTTATCTTTACAATCATGTTTCAGGTTCACACATTTTTTTTCTTTTCTCTCCAAAATTGTTTTTTCCCTATTCAGTCTTTTCTTACAATCTTATAAGAAGCAACAGAGATTGTAAACATATTTGCAAATGATTATTTCTGGCTAGAGTACTCTAAATAGAACAATAGTGAATTACAGAAGCAGTTACATCCTACATACCTGAATGTGGCAGAGATACTAGCATAAAAGGGAAGTGAACAAATAATGGAGAAAGAGTTCATTACTAATGCTAATTTTCTTAGGAATATTAGTGGTAATGTAGTCATGTGGGAACATGTCCTCAATACTAGGAGATGCATCCTGAACTGTTTAGGGATGGAGCGATGATGCCTGCAAGCTACTCTTCCATTTCTTGGTGGGACTCAGGTTTCAGTACAACTTTGCTGCACAGGCACTAATAGATTGTTTTCCATGCTATCTTTTTATAAGTTTTTGTTCAATGAACAGCCTTGAAAGATAGAGATAGTGTCACCCTCTGGAGTAAAAGTGAACAGATTTTCTCACGGCCCCTTAATAATAGTTTGGGTTTTCTCGGCTATGACATCAACCTCCTGCATGCACAACACCCACCTGGGCCTGTCCTGTGTGGACTTTATGTTCACATGGGAACAAGTGGAGTCCATGTCAACCTAAAGTTCATGCTACCTGCTATGCTGTGAGTAGTAGTATTATTTTGATCTCTGACTCAAGAGTTGTATGACTTCTAGTAACATCCATGAAATCTGAGTGGGCTACATTGTTGATTTTCCAATAGGATAAAATTTCAGACCCTCCAGAGTTCTTGACATGTACTTTCAAATGTTTGATCCAAATAGATGTGTGTGTGTGTGTGTGTGTGTGTGTGTGTGTGTACAGAGATTGTAAAAGTGAAGAGATTAATTACCTGTTTTAATAGTTTAGGTATATTGACTTCAACAATATACTATTGAGTTCTACACTTGACTATGTGGTACCAAGTGAAAATTGACATGCCCTGAAGCTGTGCCAGCATGCTAGCATTGCATGGCTCTTCCAGGAATCTTTTACTCTCATTTCATATACAAAATTAAGAGAAAATCCATTCAAAGGGCCTGGCTCAACACTTGAAAAAACCTAGATAAAATTTAGATACTTGTATCATTTGCATTCCACTTTACTCTTTTCCTCTTATACATGCATTCCTCAATGTTTCTCAGATACTTAATCAGGATCTTCTTTGTGCCAAGTATTATAATACATCTTATGATGACCTTGTGATAGGTGGATGGGATTAGTAAACCTACTTTACAGAACAGGAAAGTGACACAGCACAAGGTTGAAGGATTTTCCTGACACTCAGAATGACAGAGCTAGAGTGTGGTAGTACAGTGGATCTTACCAAGCCTCATTAATCCAGGAATTTTATTTATTTAGTATGGGGTGGGTGTTAGGGATCTTACACATCGACATTCTACTTCCAAGCTACACCTTCAGCCATTTTTATTTTTTTATTTTGAAACAAGATCCCTCTAAGATGCTGAGGGTCTGGCTAAATTGCTGAGACTGGCTTCAAACTTGTGATCCTCCTGTCTCAGTTTCCCAAGTACAGAGATTGCAGGCATGTGCCACCATGCCCAACTTTCTTTCTTTCTTTCTTTCTTTATTTATTTATTTATTTATTTATTTATTTATTTATTGTGGTACTAGAGATTAAACCCAGGGGTGCTTTACCACTAAGCTATACCCCTAGTCTTTTTTATTTTTTATTTCAAAACAAGGTCTCACTAAGTTACTGTATGCTGGTCTCAAATCTACAATCCTCCTGTCTCAATCTCCCAAGTACTGGAATTATATGCATGGGCCACCATACCTGGCTAGTCCATGAATTTATAGATTGTGAAGGTTATTGTTGTTAACTTAATACTTTCCTTTTGAGTTAGAAAAACTTAACATGGAAAAGATCTTATTTTTTAAATTTTCATGAAAATTTTTACTCATAGTCAACTGAGTTTGACCCTGTTTTATGAAACGTGTACATTTAATTTTGAGTGTACTGAATACTAATGTACTGAGACTGAGTAGAAAAAGCACTAAATTACATTCTTTACAAATGCAAGGAATATTGGAATTCATTTTGTCTGGTCCCTTCATGGGAGGGATCTTGAAGCTCATTTCATGGAGCAACCTCTTGTTAAACTGAATCAGGCCCAGAGAAGTTCAGTAAATACTACACTCAAATTTACAGAACTGCATTTCTCTTTTGACAATAAACAATAATTTTCAAGGTGTGAAAATAAAAATTGCTAAACCTTAAAACAACCAAATGTAATATTTAAATTGCTAGGTACTTGTTTTATATTTTTTTAGAATTATTCAAGCATTAGTGATAAAAATTATATATGTGTGTGCATATAGATATATTGAATATATACAAGATGATGATTTGATATATGTGCAAATTACAAAATAATTATTAACATTAAGTTAATTAACCTATCCATCATGTCCCATATTCATTTGCACACGTGTGTGTGTGCATGTGTGTGTGGTGAAAACACTTAAGATCCACTCTCAGGAAATTTCAAGTTTACAGCCCAGTATAATGGTTTGGATTTGGAATGCCCTCCTGTCCCTCCTGGAAATAAAGTAGCAATGTTGGTAATAAGGCTTGTTTGTGAAGGAGGGATACCCGGCAGTCTGGCCTTGGTGGTTACATAAAGTGTCCTCTTCCCCCTGCTCTCTCTCTCTCTCTCTCTCTCTCTCTCTCTCTCTCTCTCTCTCTCTCTCTCTCTCTCTCTTTCTCTCTCTCTCTCCTGCTTCAGGCCTCCAAGAATGAAAACGGAGCGGAGCCCAGCACTCTCCCTCTGTTTTCCACAGCCATGCCCTGATCGCTGTAGACCCGGCCTTACATAGATTGAACCCTGAAATCTCAAAACAAAATATGAGTAAATAAATCTCCCTTCCTCTAAGTTTTTTGGTTAGTTGTTTTGGATTACAGCAGTGAAAATTCTATCCAAGACAAATATTATTATTAACTGTAGCCACAATGCTGTACATTAGATCTTTATAATTTATCATTGAAGATTTATCCCTTTTGATCAAAAGCTCACCTTTAGGATCCAGCAATCTCACATCTGGGTTTATAGCCAAAGGAAATGATGTCAGCATCTCAAAGAGACAGCTGTATTCCCACATTAATTGGGACATTATTCCAGCAGCCCTGACTGTGAATGAATAAACAAAATATGGTATATATTCAATGTAATAGTATTCAGCTTAAAAAACATCCTACCATTTACAAAAACATGGATGAACCTGAAGGATATTATGATAAAATAAGCCAAACACAGACAGGCAAATACTTCAGGCTCTCATTTATATGTGGTATCTAAAAAAGTCAAACTCACAGAATCAGAGAACAAAAATGATATTTTATATTATTATCTTTTTACTAAAATAAGATGTATAATCCTATATATTTTAAAACTTTATCCTCTAATTTCATATCCAGATATTTAAAGTTTAGTTTATTAGTGATTCCCTACCTAGTTTTTATCATTTAAATATGTATGTTCTCATTATTTAATCATTATTTTAAAGACCTTATTGAAAGTAATAGTCATTATTTAGTAGCATATTAAGCTTGGGGGACTTTGTTTATAATTCCAGCTATATAATGATTTCTTTAAAATGTAAATTTAAAAGTTTTAGAAATGAAATGACTAGCTACAATTATAATCTTTCAGTCAGTTCATTTAGAGAAACAAAGAAAAATCAATTTAAAATTGAAAGAATTCAGGCTGTTGAAAACATACCATCTTACTAGCATTCATATATAAACTTTTGGTCAATATAAGCTTTTGAGCATTATTTGTATAGTACCTCTTAATGCAACTTTTCATAATCACAAGATTTTTATCTTCATTGAAAAGGGGACTATTGGTTTATGAAGCAAGTTTGAATTGAATCCAATATAGATTTACTCATAGATTGCTTAAGAATTTAAAATTTTGGTGTTACTATTGAGATATCTGAATGTGTGGTTCCATCACATAAGGCATACTGTTTTTTAACAGATAGTACTTATTTTAAATAGTTATTTTGAAAGGTAGTGAGCACTTATATAGCTTGGTACAGTGGCACACACCTATAATCCTAGTACTTGGGGGACTGAGACAGGAGGACTGCAGGTTCAAGTCCAGTCTCAGCAACTTAGTGAGACTCTAAACAATGTAGTGAGACTCTGTTTCAAAACAAAAAATAAAAAGGGCTGAAGGTGTAGCTCCGAAGTCACATGCTCCTGGACTCAATCCCCAATACCAATATAGATGATTGATGATGATGATGATGATGATGATGATGACAACGATGATAGGTAGATAGATAGATAGATAGATAGATAGATAGATAGATAGATAGATACAGATGAATGTTATAGAGTTCTGATATTTTTTCATTAAAATGCAAAAGTAATCTGTTTTATTATGACACTTTATCATTTCTCAAGCAGAAGATGCAAAATGTCCAAAATGAATATAAGGTAAGAAAGCCAGCATGGTGTTTTAATATATAGATAGATAGATAGATAGATAGATAGATAGATAGATAGATAGATAGATAGATACCTGTATCTATTTAAAAAGGAAAGAAGGAAGAAGAGCAGGAAGGGTAGGAAGGAAGGAAGTAACAAAGGAATGAAGGAAGGAAGGGGAAAGGGAAGAAAAGTTTCTTTAATTAGACTAACTCTACTATTTGGATAACAAGTTTAAGTGTCAAAATCAGAATATAAACAGTACAATGTTTGTCTCATTCTTATAAAACTCCATTAAAGATTTAGCCACTTTTTATCTAAGAAATTTTTTACTTTATATTTTTCAGCAGTATTAATTGAATAGCAGGATTCTCAAACGTGTCTTAATTTATAATTGGTTTGAATAGGAATAAAAATTGTATACATCCAGGGATGCAAGTGCACATCTTGGGGGTCAGGATCACTTCCTCCGTTGAAAGTCAGTCTTTTGTATGTATTTCCATACAGTCAAGATGACTTTTGTTCACTTTTACTGTCTATGACTTACTTTATAAAAACAAATGTATTCCATTTCAAAATACAAGTGATATAATGCTGATGATGCTTTTTGAAACTACTTCTTAACTCTTCCTGCTAGATACTTTGATATGATCTTATATAATGGTTTGAATGGAACAGCATCTGCTGTTTAACAACTGTCTAACACATAGAAATGGTACTTCTGGAAATTATTACCTTTCAAAATATCTTTTTAGTAAGTTTTAACATTTATGTAATTGGTACAGTGTACATGATTTGACTGTTAAAAACTAAATCTTTTTTTCTGAGAAGTAAACCTTAAATAGCTTCATAGATTTTAATAGCATCATTTTCCCAGCACCTCCAGAGCTCTTGAGATGTGACAGCAACTGGCACTAAGAACAAAACATGATGGAGTTAACCACTAGTAGGAGGTATACCATTCTTCACTGATAATGCCATGTGGTCTACACTTGCAGAAATATAGGTGTCATGTCTGTATGCAGTTACACATAAAGGTACAAGCCATGGTAAGCTATATAATAGACAGAATCAAGAAATCACATTATGTTGAGAAAAGTTAAGAAAGAGACTTCTGAATTTGGGCACTAAGGTGTGTAACAATGAATAAGCACAGATATATTCATGCATTACTTAACCTTGGTCATATATTCTGTAAATGCACGTTTACTAGATATCTTCACTATGTGGACATCATGGAGTGTACTTACACAAACCTATTACTCAACATAGACTCTTAATGTAATCAAAAGACAGTAAATACAAGATATATTTGGCTGGGGCCTGTATAACATGGCATATTGCTTTATATTAAACTTTTTTAGGAGCATATTCTAAAACAAGGACAAATAGTATAGTAAATACATGAGAGAGTGCTATAGTTATTATCAGCATCAAGTATTATATACTGTATATTATTGTGTGTGCTATACTTTTAAATGACTAACATCACCACAAACATGTGAGTGATGGGTTGTGCTGGACATTATAATGGCTACCACATCACCAGGCAATAGGAATTATTTTTATCTCCATTATAAACTGCAAGATTAGTGGACAGAAAACAGGTTATTATAATCAATCCCAAAATAGACTGGTGAAGTGATCACTATCACTAGTGTGTGTGTGTGTGTGTGTGTGTGTGTGTGTGTGTGTGTGTGTGTGAAAGAGAGAGAGAGAGAGAGAGAGAGAGAGAGAGAGAGAGAGAGAGAGAGAGAGAGAAATAAGCAGTTGAGAGGTCTCCAACCTATCCTGGTCCTCATTATTTCTGAGGAATTTAAATTGCTTTCTCATATGATTCTGAATTTCCATGAAGGCACCCAGAATTTAACCGTTTTACATGTCAAAAATCTCAGAACTATGAGGAAAAATGTCACCTAAACATTGTTCACACTACACCATTTTGGTCATTTGATCTGAAGCATCAGTTGAAAATTTTACAATTTGAAAATTTCCTTCATTTTGCAAATTAACCTGTCTATAAGTGTGATTAATAATTCTTCGTTTTAAAAATTTTTATCTAAAAATTGAATCATTTTCTACCATCCAACTTGGGATATACAAAAAACATAAATATAGAGGGTCCTCAAATTAGGGTGGTCCAACTTAACAGTGTTTTGGCTTTAAGAAGATACACAAAGACATGAACAGTGATGGAAAGTGTGGCTATGTATGTAAATATGAGAGACTTTATTTTCTTATTAATTAAATATACTTGAAAGATAATGATTGATTTGCTTAAGGCAAAAATAAAAAACACATATTGTTAGTCCTATAATACAGTCATACACTGCACAATGCTTTTATCAATAGTGGACCACATATATGACAGTGGTCCCATATGATGTCATAGTCCTCATAATTTATGCAAATAGACTCTATGAGGCTTGCATGAAGACAAAATCACCTAATGACGCATATCTCAGAACATTTTCCTGTCATCAAGTGATGCACAACTAGATGTATAAGTGCAAAATGTGTGACATCAGCCGAGATCAGTGGCACACCCCTGTAATCCCACCTACTCAGGAGGCTGAGGCAAGAAGATCACAAGTTCAAGCCCAGCCTGGGCAACTTAGTGAGACCCTGTCTCAAAATGGATGAGGGAAGTGGTGATGTAGCTCAGTTGGAAAAGCACCCCTGGATTCATTCCCCAGTACTACAGTTTTTGGGTTTTTTTGTTTTGTTTTAGTATGATAACAATAACTTTAGAAGCAGGAGCAGAGAAAATAGAAGGATTCTGTTAAATGTTCTTATACTGCATCTAAAGTGGTAGAATATTATTTGAAGAAAGATCAGGATAAGTTAAAGTTGGATAAACCCTACAGCAACAACTAAAATAAAAAAGGCAGAGCTAATAAGCCAATCAAAAGTGCTACAATATAATCCTAATAAATGCTCATCTAGTAACAAAAGAAAGCCAAAAAAGAGGAAAAAGGGAACAAAGAACAGATGGGACACAGAGAACAAATAGGAAGGCTGGGGATTTACGTCCAACCATAATCATAATAGCATTAAACAAAATGATCCAAACACCGTGTTTTATTCAGATTTCTAGTACTATAATAAATATCTGAAATAATCAACTTAAAAAAAAAGGAGCAAAAGTGACATGAATTCAGTAGAAATGGTCCTTTGAATTTTAATGTCTTCCTGAGCTAGTGCCATGCCTTATAGTACCCTCTCTTGAAGCTGGAGAGTAGAAGCAAGCTGCAGCTCCCAGTTGGCCTGGAGATCACAAGATAAACAAGAGTACTCTCCTGCGTACTGTGGCTGTGTGATGTTCTGGAGTCAGGTGTATTCCCCTGTGTACTGTCCGGCTAAGTGTGATGTTGGGGAGGTCACATGTATTAAGCAAATTTTTAACTTAATGATATTTTCAACTTATGGTATGCTTATTAGGATATGGCCCTCTTATAAGTTGAGAAGCATCTATACACTAGAGAAAACATTTACTTAAATGCTGGTTCTAAGGTGTTAACTTTTTAAATATATTTTTATTGGTGCATTGTAATCAGACATCTTTGTGAGGTACAAGTTGGTAGAGGCATACATGCACACAGCATTCATTTAATCCTTCCCCAATTCCCATCCTATTCCCTCCCCTGTCTCTCCTTCTCATGTTCAGTTTAGTGATGGACTTTGATATGTTTTTGAATGTACATCATATGCATCATATACCTTAGAGTGTTTCCTTCTCTGCACCCCCCCTCACCTTCAGTTAGGTCACCTTCTCTGCTCATGTAAGGTTTCTCCTTCTTCATCTAAGTCCCTCTTATGACCCACTTTTTGATGCTCTCCCTAAGGTATTAACTTTGCCATGTTTAATAGCTTTCTTTGTGTTTTCCAATGATCTATAGTCTGCCCTATGTTTCTTATCTAAATATAAAAATATAAATATCTTTTAGAAATATTTATGATTAAATATCATAACAATAGAAAATAATTTAGAAAGTGTATTCCTCATATATATATATATATATATATATGTAGTATTATATAATGTTAGAATAGAAAATGATACTTACAAAAATATAGTGGTTACAGATACTACTTAGCCCAGATGAATGTATTTGTCTTCTATATTATATGCTTTCTACCACTAAGGGGACTGCTCCCAGGACCTGGTACATATTAAGGGCTTACCGAATGTTGGCTAAATAGGTAAATAATTATTTCCCCCTCACATTTTATAGATACAACTATTGAGGAAGAGAGAAATTACCTCATTTGCTAGAGACAAAAACTAAACATAGAATCTAGGCTTTCTCATTTCTACTCCAAATGTACTTTCTACCTTATATAGATATAAGAATTTTGAGAAGAGTTAGATATGTCATAAAGCAGAATTTTTTTAAAAATATGAATGTCTTAGTACATGCAGGTATCTATAACAAAGCACCTTAGACTGGGTAAAGATTTACTTGCTCAAAGGTGGTGTCTTGCAGCTCTGTCCTCACATGGTGGAAGGGACACACAGCAGCTTTCTGGAGACACTTTTTTACAAGAGTGCTCATACAGAGTCAAGCATGGTGATACATGTCTGTAATCCCAGTACTTGAGAGGCTGAGACAGGAGGATTGCAAGTCTGAGGCCAGCCTCAGCAACTTAGCAAGACCCTGTTCCAAAATAAAAAATAAAATAAGGCTAGGGGTATAGCTCAGAGGTATCCTCCTTGCACACATGCATACCTGATTCAATCCCCAGTACCACACACACACAAAATGGGACACTCGTCTCGAATCCCATTCATCAGCACCCTGCCTCCTGCTCTAATGACCTCCCAAAGGCCCCAACTCCTAAAACCAACACTCCGATTATTAGGATTTTAACCTATGTATTGTGGGGGGGGGGAATGAATAGTCAGACCATGGCCATGACAATTTAGAGACTGCTAACATTTAAAGGCCTTCGCCTCATTTGAAAGGCACCCAAGAATCTTTTTCTGTGCCTTTATAGAGAACAGTGAAGTGCTCAGGGCTCCGATTATTTGCTTCACCGCTTAGTTCTCATTAAGTGATGCTTCTTCACTTCACGTGCTCCATGGGGAAGCAGCCCGTGTACTTTGGTAGAGAGCCCTGGATTTTACCAGGGGCTTTACCATCCAGGAGTAGTCTAGAATTCTGTGTGGCCTGGTGGGATCTGTTCTAGCACTTTTGAACTGAAAAAATTTACAAGTTATCTTACTTAATGTCTCACCTAACACAAAGTCCTGTGTCCAGCAACTCAACTCCTACAGCGAAGCGTCCAAATGTGGCTTGGACGCCTTCCATTAACAGTTAGTACTAATTCATAAGGCAGCTCAAAGCAAAGAACTTGATTTTTTTGTTTGTTTGTTTTCCCAACTTTACTGAAGTCAAGTTAAAGTATATATTGAAGTTGTACAATATGATGTTTGATATATGCATACATTGTGAAGCATTCATTGCAAGCTAATTAACATAGCTATCCCCTCACCATTGTGTATGTGTGCATACGTGTCTGTAGGGGGGAAGTGAGAACACTTAAGATCAACCCTCTTAGCTTTTTAGCTTTTAAACTAAAAGTTATATGTAACTATGGTAGATGTTCTTATGCTCTCAGTTTCCTCAATTTAAAAATATAGATAGTATTATCTGCCTTGCATGTTATTATGAAAATTAGACAAAGTAAATTATATGAAGCTCTCTCACATAATGAGCAGTCAAATACTTCTTTTCCCCACAGATGCATTACCAATAAATATGGGTAAAATTTACTTGTCAGATGTATTAGTTTCCTAGGTTTGCTATAACAAATTACCACAAATTGTGAGGCTTAAAAAAAACCCAGAAATTTGTTCTCACAGTTCTGGAACCTGTAAGTTCTAAATCAAGGTGTCAGTAGAATCATGCTCTCTCTGCAGGATGTAGGAGAGGAGTGTTCTGTGGCTCTTCCAAGTTCCTGGTGGTTGCAGACAATCTTGGCATTCTTTGGTATGAAGATAATCACTCCAGTCTCTGCCTCTGTTATCACATGGTGTTATTCTTGTGCTCCTGCATGAGTTCATATTTCCCTCATCTTATAAAGACATCAATCATACTGGATTTAGGGCTCACTCTAACCCAGTATGACTCTGCTTGATTACATCTGCAAAGACCCTACTTTAAAATAGTGTCACAATTATAGATTCTGTATACACATGAATTTGGGGGAGCATACAATTCTACCCAGTACACTAAACTTGTAATGAAAATTAAATGAAATATTATGCAAAATGCAAAGTACAGTAAATTATAATTCTTGATTTTCTAACTTCAAGATTATCTATCTACAAATTGTGCACTCAAGAATTACTTTGTAACATAGTAAAAAAAACTGTTTACCAATCAGATAGAAGAGAAATGGGATACTTTCTACTTCCAAATAATAAAGTGATAAAAGAATTCATAAAAGTATTTATGTCCATGATGACATTTCTATATTAACCTACTTTAGAAAATCTATAGTCATGGGATGTATAGGCAGGAATTACAATGTACTGAACATCAAATTTAATTTTCCAATGGTTTATGTTGATGATTAAATTATGTTGATGTGAGGGTTATTGTGCCCTTGAGCCAAAGTTTAATAGTCCACTTACAGTTTTTTAATAGAAACTTGTAAGGAATGATGATTCTGTCATACTCTAACAACAGAAATAGATTTAGTTCAATGATCATTCACATATGAATATTTAAATTGGAAGCTTATGACATCAGTCATCTTTTATAATCCCTAAATTGGATTATATAATGACATCTTAGGATGTTTCACTTATTCTCAAATTGTGAACATTGTAAGTCTCAGCATTTAAATTAACATTAGAAGAACAATTGAGTGGGGTGACTTTTTTCTTTTTAAAGTAACCAGTAGCAAATCAATCAATGTCACTTGAATTGATGCACTTGGACTCACAACAGCATATGATTTTCACTGAGTGGTACTGTGTAAAATACAGCTAAAATACTATGATCATCCTAGAAGATAACAAAAATAAGACTTCTTTTGCAGAGACAAGATGTGATCATAAGATTACTTCATGGTTCCTGCATAGATATATATATTCCTGCATGTATATATATATATATATATATATATATATATATATATATATATATATTTAGTAGAAAACCTACCTAAGACATTTAAGCTTTAACTATTTGAAGACACATTGAGGTTATATTTCTGATATAAATAGCCTATTAGAAAATGAGAACATTTTTAATTATCTAAAAGGAGAACAAAGAAGACATCTAAAATTTTTTTTAAAATCTCCTTAAACATTTATCCTCTAGGATAAAAGTTATAGCCTTTCCAAGGTTCACAAATCCATTCTAGAATCAGACTACAAAGCTTGGAATGCTACACTAATGTCAACAAGTATAGGATATATTCTTCATATTGTCATTGTCACCAGCCTACAGTTCTTGTTGCTGTCACCTCAAACTACTGCGTTTACTTTCTAATTTTTCCCTCTGCTTGTTATGGTTTGAATGTGTATCTCCTCCAAATCTCTTTTTTTGACATTTGGGTACTATTTTAAAGGTGTTGAAGGGAACTTTAGGAATTGATAAGAGAGAGTTCTCATGGTGGGATTAATGAATAAAAGGGTAGATCTGACCCTTTTGTGCCTCTGGCCCTTAGGTCTTCCAGCATGTGATGATGTAGCAAGAGAAAACTCACAGATGTTAGTACCTTGATCTTGGACTTCCCAGCCTCTAGGACTGTGAGAAAACAAATTGTTGTGTGTTATCAATTACCCAGGCTCAGGTATTTTGTTATAGCAGCACACATTGTCTATGACACTGTTATAGGCTTTTTCCTTCCTCAAGCTACTCTCTTCTGAGTTTCCAGTAAATCTTTCTATAGTACAGCTTTTCTCATGTCATGCCTCTGGGGGGAAATCTGCAAGTGCTACAGTTGTATGCAAATTGTCCTCATTCCAACTCCTCTTCCCTCTGCCACTACCAGTTTCTCCAGTTTTATTTACCATTTTGTCCCCTCAAAAGTCTGTTTCAGAGAATCCAATTCTCTATTTTTCTGGGGATAGTTTATGCTTTCCAATCTCTCTGCTTCTGTTCAAATTATCCTACTTGAATTAATTTTTCCCAGTCAAACGTTTTCAGATCAACTTGCCTGTGCTGTCCTTCATAAACCCCCTCATAATTCCTCCCAAGTACTAGGTGTATATGTTAGTGTTTAGCACATTCTACTTTATCATCAACCTAAGTGCTTAGTTTTCTCCCTTACTAACATTGTGTGTACAGTCCATGAAAAACCTTGTTTCATCCTAAATAAATCATCCCTAGCAACTAGCATGATGCCTCCATGAGATTAAATCAGATGAGTTTTTCACATATTTTTTTTCCGAAAATTTCATAGGTGATTATCATATCAGAGAGAAAATTAATGCAAGACTCCACAGATTACAGGATGAGGATGGCAGAATCAAAGAAGAGGGACTTTAAATTGTTGCAAACCTGCTGGTTTTCAGAATATAGATGAGGGTAAATTACATATAGTGATTTTTTTAAAAACATGATTCTGTAGGAATTTCCCTTAAAATAAAATCTACCTTTTCTGAGTAATCACAGTCCATAATTTTGTATCTTACTTATTTTGGGAGTTTTCTTTGTACTGTAGCTACAAACCTAAAATGCATAATGAGGTGGAGAATTTAAAATGTTTAGGTTTATTTAATCAGTGTTATCATGAACTGACTTTCAAGAACAAAAAGGAAAAAGAAAGGAAAGAATCTAGATAACATTCCTATGAAGATGATATAAAAGAAGGAAGAGTAAACAAGCTTTCTCCCATTACTTATTTTTAAGGCAAAAGGAAGAATCTAAAATAAGGCCACATGTACTGCAGTGCCTTTCAAGAATGTGGGAATGTTTGAACACAGTTCCTATAAAATAGAAGTTGCATTTCTTTTTATCTGGCCTTCATTCAAACACTTCTAATTTTGTTGAGCTCTCTTTTTAGCCAAGCCATTTGATGATAGAAAACATAACTTCATATTCTGCCAGTGGAATTTCTTGGCACTGGAATTCTGGCTGGATGTTCCCCTATGAGAAATTCACATACAGTGGGGATTGTTGAGCATGTTACTGAATATTGAAATAAAGCCTTTATTTCATGACTTCTTTGTTACTCATCATGAAATCTAGGAAGTTTAAATCAGCTCTTTTGACTTGCATATATTAATTGGAGCAGTAGTGAAGAAAAAGGTAGTAATGAAATCCTTCCTTCCATTAAAATGGAGGTCAATAGTAGCAGATTACTACTCCACCTGGAACATACCAAATTTAAAGGAGTAGTGAGCTGTTTGGCAGATATTAGGCTCTGGAGAATAATTAAACTCCTATAAATTCTCTTGAAAAAAATCTCACCAACTAATAGGAAATGTAGAATAAAAATGCTTCCTTAGATTTAAACTAATTAGATGACATCTTAATGTTTGCCACTGTTACTCTATAGATATGGTTATTCATTTAAGAAAAGTTTTCTTTCCATTGTATCTTATACTACTCATTTGTTTGAGGATTTTAAAATTTTGTTTTGCATTTCTTGCTGCTTACATTGATTCCTCCATTAGGTATTAATGTTTGTCTATTTTATTATATATGCTTAATTATAGTACATAAGATTGTGCAATGTAATATTCTCTGAATACCTAGATTCTTTTCCCCAGGACCAAAATATGGAGATACTTTTCTACTCTGTATTTATCCATATCTTGCATAGGAATATTGTGGGCATTCTATAAGATGTTCACATACAGATGCTCCTTGGTTCATGATGGCACTAAATTCCAATATGCTCATTGTAAATTGAAAATATCACAAGTGACAAATTAATTTAATACATATAACCTACCAAACACCATAGCTTAGAAACATAACCCCATGCAGATTATAGGTTAGTCCTTATGATCACATCGCTGATTTTGGTCTGTGGCTTGCTGCTACCACCCAATCTCTCAAGAGTATTATACAGCCATATGACTAGACTGGGAAAAAAGATTAAAATTCAAAAGTAAAGATATGGCATCTACTGAATGCAGATTTCTTTTGTACTATCATAAGTCACAAATCCTAAATCAAACCATCATTAAGCTGGGGACCATTTACAGAGAGGTTGAGGGAAAACAGTTCATACAGGATCAGAAGAATGATCCAAAATACTACAAAAAGCTCTTTTGGCATCCAAATTCTAACAAAATAAAGCTTAATTATCTTGAAAGTTCTACATGTAAGTCTTATATTAAGAGATACACATTTAAAATGGCTCATAGGAACACCAAATGAATAAAAACCACTTCAGAGTGGTAGAATTCTTCAGAGATAGAATTCTTCCAAGCCCTTTGAGTTTAAACAAAGAAACAGATGCCCAAAGTCTAGAGTAACTCCTCTAAAGTGAGTAATTACTAGTAGCTGCCCAGGATATTCATGTAAAGTTTCCAGTCTCAAGACAGTCATTTGCCAAACTATTATATTACCACCCATGAGTATTAATTGGAGAGACTTAATGGACTCTAAGCTCAGTAGCATGTAGGAATTACCCAAACAATGTTCTTTTACATCATCTTAACTGAAGAATATTGTCCGTTGGTTCTTAAGCTCAGCATTCCTTTCTTTCCCCTTTGTTTCTGTTCCTTGGACTCACTTCTCAAAATAAATGATTAGAGCTGGGCATGGTGGTGCACACTTGTAATCCCAGTACTTGGGAGGCTGAGATAGATGGATCACCAGCTTCAGCAACTAAGTGAGGGTCTTGCAACTTAAACCCTGTTTCAAAATAAAATAATAAAATAGGGCTGAGAGTATAGCTCATAGGTAGAATTCCCCTTAGTTCCATCCCTAATACCACAAGACAGACAGATGATAGATAGATAGATAGATAGATAGATAGATAGATAGATAGATAGATAGATAGATAGATGGATGGATGATACCTAAATCCTTGTTCCAAGCTTTCTTTAGGGAAGATCCATGCTAAAACAAATAGTGAATCTGCTGCAGGGAAATATAGCACAACAAACTTCACAATTTATTTTTCCCTAAAGCTATTTTTCAAATGAACATGTCTTATCTAGGATATTCCAAAGAAGATACTAGGGAAACAAGGAGCTAGGAAAACTCCTTTCCAATGTATAATAAGATTAAAAATCCATGCTTTGACCTCTTACAAGAACAGAGATGTGCCCTATATAATTTGGCCACAATCTTTCTCTTCATAACTCATTTTTACCCCATTCCTTCTCACTTTCTTTATTGTAGTTCCATTTGTTAGACTAAAACTCTTGGGACCCAGGTATCTCTGATATAAAAGGATATATTGAGCTGTTGTGGATGCTAGCCAGAAAAAGAAAGAACCAGGCCCTGAGACAAGTTTTCACAAACTAACAGCAGCAAAGTGAGGTAGCAACTGGAAAAATGTCTCCTGTACCAGAAATAAGACCACTTTTTAGAAATTTTTAACAAGGAAAGAACTGTAACCTCCATCACCCATCAACAAAAAGGGCAGGATAATGCAAAGGCAGGTGACTTCAGGATTGGAAGGCAGTTCATAAAGAGAAGTAATTGTTGATCTTGATGATGGTGGGATTAAAGTCAAAGTTTCAACATAAGCAGACTTTTTTTTCTCCTGTAGCTGTTAACTGATTTACTTCTCATTTCCCCCACCCCCACTTCTGCTCATTATAATCAAATTTAGGGCATCTCAGAATTTTTATCACACTGTTCTTCTTTCTCTTTAAACATACATGCATGTTCCTGTCTCTGAGCTTTTGTCCTTGCCATTCGTAGGAAGAGATACTTGTCCAGATAATTGACTGTCACCTCATAGAAATGCCTACCACAGTATCAAATATATCATCTTCAATCATTTTCTTCCATTCACCTTTATTTTTCTTCAAAGTCCTTATCACTGTTTGAAAGCACTTATCTGTTATTTATTTGTTGCCTTCCTCCATAAAATTTTACATTAAAATGCAAGCTTCCTTCAAGACCCCAGCCTCAGCAACCTAGCAAGATTCTCAGAAACTTAGTGAGTCCCTGTTGCGAAACAAAACAAAGCAAAAATAATAAAGAGATGAGAGTGTAGCTCAGACGTAGCATGCTTCTGATTTCAATCCCCAGTACCACACAAACACACACACATACACACACATACACACACACACACACACACACACACACACACACACACACACACACAAGCTTCCTTAGGGCAGGGACTTTGTTGCACTCCCAACACATATAAGAACATCATCTATGAGTCCTTGAAAATGTATGTGTATTATTCATCATTCTTATTTTTCTCATTTTGTTTGGACTTGGAAAATGCAATCATGAACCAGCCTTTGGAAACATTATAATGTAGTTTGAGCAAGTCCTTAACATATCGCAGTATCTTCCCTTTCCCTGTTCTTTTGCCTTCTGGACTTTTCCTCCACTTTCACCTAGAGAATCCTCAGTGCCTCTGAACACTCAAAATTAGCACCATCTCCACCATGCAAGTATGCCAATATGGATGCTCTGTCTGCCTGTGTTCTCTGTGATCAGTTGTCTTCACCCATATCTCACTGTGCCACAGGGACTCGGGCACATATCCACACCTCCCCATCCAACTCTCAGTTCCTTGAGAGCAGGGACGTCATCATCTGTTACCCACTATACTTACAACATTGCCTCCCACAGTATATCCACCACCACCACCTTAGTCTGACACTTTGTGTAACTGAGTATTTTTGAAGCTGCAATGCTTTGGCTCAGGGGTAGAATGTCCCTGAGTTCAATCCCCAGTACCCCCCCAAAAAAATATTTTCATGCTTTGAGTGAAATGCATTCTAAATAGTAGTATATTAATTTCACATTACTACAATGAAATATTTGAGACAATTAACTTTATAAATAGAAAAGTTCTGCTTATCTCATAGTTTTGAAGATTCAAAGCCCACATGATGTAATGCAGACTAGGAGAGGGATGCTTTGCTGGGGTCCAGCCCTTGAGGCAGTGGGGTTGGGGGTCCCTTGACAGATGTGGAATGAGACGAGGTCTCCAGAATAAGCTCACACCAAATGCAGTGAAGAAGCGTATCTGTTTTATTGTTTGTTAGTCACTGTTTTATACTACTTTTTTGCAACAAGGCATATAGAACAGGAATTTCCACAGACCTGTTTTTCCAAAGGTTATTCTCAATCAGTCAAGGCTACAAACATATATAAAAATTATTTTGTATATAAAAATTCTTAAAAATACAACACATATATAAAAATTCTTTTCCATTAGTTAAAATCTTTACAATTTGTTTAGCCCCTTTAAGCAGTGTTCTATCTTATCTCAGGTAGTTAGAGGGTGAATGTATCCTGTAAAAATTCCATGGAGATCAGGTGGGAGTGGGCAAAAGACTATTTGTAGTAGCTATTTAGATAAACTTGCAAAGCCTGTTTCTAGACTAATGCTTGTAAGAGGTTAGTGAATTGGGTTGTCTCGAGGCACTGCTTTTTTTTTTAGCTAAGAGATCAGTATCTGTCAAGCCACATGTTTCTAAGAAATTTTCCTTTATAATTAATGTAAAAGCAAAAACCCAAAGCACCCAAAATTTCCAGATTATAATAATGCAAATTGGGATATGCCCCGCATTCCTTCTTTTCGAATCATCTGCCTTGCAGGACTCCAGTGGACCGAGCCTTTTTCAAGATCCAGCTATTAAGGAGCTGTGGCACAGCTTCTTCATGAAATACCTCAGGATGCAAATGGCAATGGAGGAGAGCGTACATCTTAGCAAAACACTCACATCTCCAGTGGAAGTGGAGAGGAAGGACTGTCGGGAGCCACAATCTCTTTTAAGTGGCCTACTAGACCCCACCTCCTAACAGTCCACAGCACCCTCCAAGTCATTAGCATATGGACCTTAGGGGTACACAACTCATGTCCAAACCAATATATTATTGGATGGGTTTAATGATATTTTTGTATGATTATTTTGTGCTACCTCTGGGGCTTCTTTGCATTGGAACTTCATCACCAATTCAGAGGACTCTAAGCTTTGAGACCTGGAAGCTGGGCCATTTTGATCCCAGTAACCAGTTGGTCTTTGGTACCAGCTGAAGCTGATCAGATCACACACTGGCTATGCTGCTTTTCTTACAGTCTTGGCCAGTACAGTTCCCTCTGTAAAAATGCTTTTTCCTCCCTGCCCCTTCCCTTGAGCCACCTCTACTCATCTTTCAGTCTCACTCTGTCACTGTTAGTCTACTTACAGATATTTAAAGCACCAACCACCTCCCTTTCTATGTTTCACATTTGTAATTCCACTTTGATCATATAATCAATGTCTATTTCTCCCAAAAGAGTGAGCTACGGCTGGGAAGAAGCTACTATTTTTATGTGTCTAGCACAATACCAGGCACAACATAGATAATGACTGTTTTTACGAGTACATTTCTGAATACACATATAAAATTACTTATATCTAAACCACATTTTTGACAATGAAAGAATTGCTATGGAAAAGGGACCCTTTTTAGTCATCCTGAGAGGGTTTTGGTTTCTAAAGGAGGCTTAAATTCTTACAGAGTTTAAAAAGTAGAAGCTTTTTGAACCTGATCATTTTTAGAATGCTAGCCTAGGCTGTAAGTCAAAGGGAGAAAGCTTTATGTTCACAAAGCCCAAGGGGTTAAGGGCACGATCCAGGGAACCTGGAAGAAAAGTCTGCCACTGAAGCATGAAAAACCAGGTGTAAAAAGACTTTCAATTCAGGTCCACTTGTTAGAAATTCTAAGTTTTACAGTCCTTGATCCTCCCTATATCAGATTGCTTTGTAATGCAATTGTTTCCTCAACTCAAAAGAACTTGATCTTACTTCTTTTTTAGTTCAACTGTTGAGTGAACTGAAAGATACAGAATAAAGAGATTAATTAAAGTAAGATGGCAATGGTCAAGTTTGTTCTCTGCTGAATGTATAGCCCTTAACTTAAATCTTCTTAAACCACACTCAATTAATTTGAAAGCCTGAGGGCACTTGCATGGAAAGGATAATGGGCTGAAACTTTAAAAGATATAAAATTCTTAATCTGAAGTCTCTATGCTTTATTGCTTTATGTTAACACCTTACTGATTAATCTTGTGATGATTGAAGCTGTTTCTATTCAAGGAAATCAAATTGACTATTGGAATCGACTCTATTTTTGGTCATTTAAAGTTCTTAGTCATCAAAGGACTGAATTAATTGCATATAACCTAAATCATAAAACTATAGATACTATATTGGTCATGGCTTACTGCAAGAGATAGTATAGATATAATTAGTCTCTAAGGTATTTTCTAAATAGTTTTAACAAATAAATATAGATAACACAGGACTAATTTGTAAATTACCTTTGTATAAAACTGTAAGTTACTGATTTATAAATTTCACTATATTAATACAAGCGCTATTCTGAGATAACCTTTAAAATAATATTTTTGGGAAATTTTTACATGAAGTTAAGGAAAAAGGCAGGTGACAAAACTATATATAGAGGATAAAACACTTTGGGGAAATATGTCTATGAAAGATGCATTAAAATACAGGAATATACCTTTCTATATAGGATAAATATTAAAAGAAGATACATATATATGCACATATGTACTCTGTTGTTCTATATATAAACACATAAATAATATAAATACACATACATGTTAAGAAAACAGAAAATAAAAAAGTAGAGAGGGGAAGATGGAGGTAGGATGGAAGAAAAATGACATAAACTGAAAAACACCACCAAAATGTTAACAACCATTAACTAAGTTACGAACTACAGCTATATTTTTTCTTTTCATGGTCTTATTTTTCCTATATTTTTCAAAGTAAACTATACTTTAATAATCAGAATAAATCAATATTTTAAAAGTTAGAATACATGGCTGTGGCTTTCAGATGAAAAAAGCCATCTTCAGAATTTCCTCACAGGGCAGGCTAGTTACAGAGAAAGAGAGAGGAAAGAAAAGGACAGTGCAGTCCACAGTCTTCTTCCATGAATAAAACATCTTTGTGTCTCTATCCCTGTCTCTCTTACACAGACACACACACACACACACACACACACACACACACACACACAGGCACACACGAATACAATAAGACTCCTGGGAGCTCAGTGCCAGGGTCAACAACTATAAATCTCCAGCCATATGTTTGTAGCTGCCAGTAACAGAACTGAGGCATCATCTGAAACAAACAAAAAGTCCCCTCTGGGTCTGATTCCAAAAGCTTCTGGAAACAAGTATTGTGGGTGTCCATCAGTTATGGATGAAGAAAAGACACAGGAGAAAGTGTGGAAACACCTGCTGCTTGCTCATGTAGCAAGTCCTACACTGGGATGGACTCCATTCTCTAGAAGTCAAGGATTTTCTGCAAAACCATGCTCCCCATAGACAAGAGAAGCCACATGTCTGGCCTGTTCGGACACTAGTCAGAGTTTATATAAAAAGTCTGTTCAGTAAGCCTCTTCCCAGGACCGTAAATGCTTTTGGAAGATCGTGATGATGAAAGAAAATTGAATCTATCCTGAGAACGCTATTCAGGGTAGGCTACAAAATTTAAGGGTCAGAGTAAAACAAAATTATGGTGCTACCTGTTAAAAACCAAAGGTACTAAAGCATGAAGTTTTTCCTTTCTTCCTGGTCTTTCTATTGGTTTGTCGGAGTTTTTTTATTTGCTGTTGAAATTCAATTACAACGAAGTTTAATTTTTCTATTATTAGCATAAATTGTAGCATTTGTATATTGTGCAATCTGTTTTACTTTTATTATGTTTTATTTACTTTGCAATACTGCAGATTGAAACTGGGGGTGCTCTGCCACTCAGCTACATCCATAGTCCCCCTCTTTAAATTTTATTTTATTTTGAAACAGGGTCTCCTGAAGTTGACCAGACTGGCCTCAAACTTGTGATCCTCCTGCCTCTTTGGATTGTAGGATGTGCCACCACACCCCGCTCGCAATCTCTATTTTAAATGTAAATATGAGCCAAATGAGCCAGGCGTGGTGGCACAGGAGCATAATCTCAATACTTGAGAGGCTGAAACAGGAGGATTGAAGGTCAATACCAGCCTCAGCAATCTGGCAAGGCTCTCAGCAACCTACCAAGACCCTAAAGTCACCAAAATTACAAATTTATATTTTGTGGTTTTAACATACTTATGTGCATTGTTCTTGGCAGAACTGATCCAACTGTTTTTATTCACTTCCTGATTTACTTGCCTTCTGCCAACACTCTATTTCAACTAAGACAGAAAAGACGAAGAACTATGGGTTACTCTATTTCTCTTTCCTTCTAAGTCCTTATTTTCAGCATATGTGGCTGGTTACTATGGGGAAGGAACATGACTAAGAAAGTATATGATATGGTTCCTTGGTGATTCCTGTTTCTTGGAGTGACACTTCTTTCTTCTCATATCTAAGCAAATTCTAGTCTGAATAGAAAGCATAGCATCTCAGAGCTGTCAGTGCCCCCATTCACTCAGTCATGGATATAACATACTTAACTTGTACTCACTTGTAGCCCTAATAGGCCTCCATATATTGTGGGACACATCAGAATTCTATGCTCATGAATATCAAAAACACTGTATGCAAATGAGGTGGCCAGAAAGGTGGTCGTATATTTTGTGCTAATCTCCTCTGCTCACAGGCATGTTTCACTGTCCCATCGAACTTCACAAACAAAGCGCAAATCTGAAGATAAAATTGTGAGTGGTTTCAAAATCACAGTAGCAGAGCATTAAATCAAATTCATAGACCCTTCCAATCACAGAATCTCTGTGGCTACACAGATTGTACATTTGTGACCGAATCCTGATATATTACTTTGATTTTTTTCAGCCAGAGAACTTTCCATTCCCCTTGGCAGCCTGATGCCTACTTATCTTATTAATAAAATTAAAGTTTACCAGACTCAGGGGCAAAGAGTAGGACACATGAACACTGAATTCTACACAACACAAGGAGATTAGAACAAGCTCATTAGATAAGGAGCTAAACACAATCTAATAATCACATGACATTATATGACTATTTTCCAAACTCTTGTTTTACAATTTATGGGTAAAGCAAGTAGTAGAAGACCGATTAGAGAGCAGAAGAGAAGGAAAGCTTGCTCACTGGTTATTTCAGATGTGGTTCTTGAGATTGACTGGGACACTAATTAGAGAATCATTAAATGAGTAGGTACAGTCTTATATATATATCAATGGTCTGTTTTCTCTCTGGTTGACAAAAACGAACAGTTCCAGGAATCATGCTGAGCACAGTAATCTGATAATTAAGGAAGGGCTCAGTGGAGCAAGGAAAAAAAGGAGGAAAATTAAATTTAGAAAGAAGCTGATGAAGAGCCAGGCACCAGATGACACAAAATGGTCCATTTAAGATGTTCTAGAAGTGAAACTGAAAAATGCCCCTCAAAAACAAGGTTTAGTAGTATCAAAAGAGAGAAGCTTGGCTAGGTGTGGTGGTACACACCTGTAATCTCAGTATGTGGGTGGCTGAGACAGGAGGATCAAGGGTTCGAAGTCAGCTTCAGCAACTTGGCAAGACTCAACAACATAGCAATACCCCATTTTAAATAAAAAATATTTTTTAAAAGGCTGGGGGGTATAGCTTGGAGGTAGAATGCCTCTAGGTTCAATCACCAATACCAAAAGGAAATTTTCTGTAAAATAATACCAAGACTGTAGAGTCAATGCATTTCTTAACCAAGCAAGTAATACTGCCTCTGCTTACTATATTGCTTCAAAGCAAGGCAAGCTTTAAAATATGATAAAATCAAGTGCACTGTAAGTGGATTGTTTAGTTGTTTAGGTATATTCTATAGCCATTCATGTATATGAATTGATCCTCATATCAATATGTCAGGAAAGCAAGATTAACCAGAGATATTTTTTTGACTGGACACTTATTCAGCATGAATTCTACCTGAATTTGACCCATTTTTAGATCACCTCCAGACCTGAGTTTCTAAGAAAGCCACAGCTTATATCCTTTCTCCTAATAAATTGTCTCCACCTGAGCAGGTTTCTGTTGTTCGTGTCTCCCAGTGTGGTTCAGTCTACAATATTCACAAATGATCAAGTGCCACTTTTCAGAGCTGCAAATCCGACACCATCATATATCTCTCGCTATATTTGCATTGCCATCATCACCAGATTAGAGCTGTGGATTTAGTTGACCCAATTTCTTAAATCATTCCTAATGCGCCTTGAGCCCCCACCTCATGTTTCTAAGATCTCCAGGGCTTCAGAGCACCACCAAAAATTCGCTCCACCTAATATTGATTTGTTCTATTCTTTTGGCACCAAGGTACCAGGAATTCAACATGTCTCTAATGTGAGTCCATCCGAGATGCTAAATTAGTCTTGAGGTCAATGAAATATAACATCCCAACATCTGTCATATGACCCTTTCCCTAACCCTATAATTGGGAAGCTTTCTCCTCTGTACAAGTAGGAATGATGATGTTTGTATAGTCAACTCCAGTGCCCTTGTACCCCACTGTAAATAGGAAGAAGAAAGAATAGTCAATATATAAGATTTGAGAATTATTAAGACAGTTCTTTACCTCAGAAATTGTGCTAATCTATGTGCCAAATATTTGCAATATCATCATTGTAATTCAACTCAAAATAAATCTCCTGAGCACTAATAAAAGGAGACACAGTGGGTGACTCTGTGTATAAAAGATACAGAAGGCAAAATAACATATATTATACTGAATTTTGGTTACTTTTATGTGAGTGCATCATAGAAACCTTTATGGAGAGCTTTTAGGATATAGACTGAAGATCATTTTCTTTGGGTTAATCATTTCTCTCTTCCAGACATGATTTTATTCAAATTATTTCAAGAGGCAATACATCAGTTATTAGAACTATCAGGACTCTGCCTCCCTTCCAATCTGTGCAGTAGAAATCATAAGTGTGTTTGGAAAAATCAGAGCAAGATAAGAGGAATCAGGAAAAGTGCTCATTAATGCATCCATTCACGCATTTAACATTTATAAATCACTAACTGTATGACAAGTATTGAGCAAAGTACTGTGCAGGATGAACTGTTCTGTGAGGGGTAGTTAATGTCATCAAAGGAGCTCACAGTACCACCTATTCCTTAATGTGAGAAATCAAGTTGAGGGCTTTTGTAACTTAAGAGTTTAATAGCTGAACTTGTAATACTACAGGTCTTAATCCATATTCTGTTGTACAACAAATTCAATTTTTATTTTTTGCCATACTGGGGATTGAACTCAGGGGCATTCTACCTTCAAGCTATACCCCCAGTCCTATTTTTTATTCTTTATTTTGAAACTGGGTCTCACTAAGTTGCGGAGTGCCTCACTAGGTAGCTGAGGTTGGCCTCGAACCCTGATCTTCCAGTCTCAGCCTCCCGAATGCTGGGATTACAAGCGTGCGCCACCACACCCAGCTCCAAATTCAATTTTTATAAGTAAAGATGTGCCTTATACCTTTTATTCCATTTGAGATGTCTGTATTTCTATTTGTTTCTCTTCTACTTTCTCAGCTCTCTTTCTCCTATAACAAAAAATTTAAAAAGGAAGAAGACTAACTAATGAGACCTATTTCACAGAGCAGAGACACAGCCACTTGTATCAGAAAGAACTGCTTGGGGTGCTTAGAATAATGCTGCAAATCTGACTTGGATTCTTTGAAGCTGAGGACCAGAAACTTGCATTTTAATAAGTACACTGGTGAATGTGATTCACAGTGAAGTTTGAAAACTACCACTCTACCACATCTTTACCATTGGTTTATGTTCTTAAGGATTTTGTTCATTTACAGTTTAGGTAGTGTTCTGCCTCCTGGACTCATTTCCATTTGGAATATAATGATTAAGCAACTTCTGTAGATATGAGATGACAATTAACACTAGTGTGATGATGAGGTCCTACAGATCTGACCTCTGCCTTCCCTTACAAACCCAGTCCTAGGAGTGCCATTTATGCTCTTGGCCTCAGCCACACCCTGGCTTCTGCTTCCTTGATGGTGTCAGTATCTCTCCAAATGATGGCTTTACATCATGCCATTCTTAAAAACTAGAAGCTTCTTACTTGCACCTTTTGCTTAGCTAACTAGTTTTCATTCTTTCTGACTTATCCTTTTCATAAGGAGAATTTCTCTAGCCACCAAAAATAACTAGGTCCTACCTAATATTCTTCTTTTATACAGTCCAGTTCCTTTCTAAGTTTCAAAGAGCTTATCCCATTACTTATATATTGGCATATATTTCGCTTGATACAAATTTCACTGCCACTCTAGGCTACACAAGAACAAAGAACCCATCTATTCATCCCACCAGTGTATTTCATCTCCTAGTACAGTGGCTGGCATGGAGTAGTTCCCTAATAAATACTTGAATGACATTGGAGAATGAAATTGACCAAATTAGATGCACCTACAAATATGTAACAAAAAATCCCACTGCTATATGTAATTATAATGCACCAAAAAATTAAAATAAATAAGTGCCTGAATGAATGAGAGAAATAAATGAACAGTAACTACCCTCACACCTGAAGATGAAACTACATACATTAAATACTATGGAGATTAGGTAATAAGATAGTATATGGCTGATTATATGTGAGTCATAAAATGATGTGAGAATTCAGAGGCCAAAGGATCAATGCACACTGAAATGGTCAGGATAGACTTAGCAGATGAAACAGAACTTGATCTGGCCTGTGGATAGTAATTAAAATTGGCAAAAAGAAGCACAAAGGCAATACTCACAGACAAAAGTTCAGAGGCCAGAATCACAGTGTTGAACTTAAATGATCCCAAGATTTATTCCAATTCAGCAATTCTGTTTATAGATAAATGTGAGAAATTTTTTATTTTGATTGATTATCATGTCCCTGGAGGAATGGTCCAGGGAAGAGCAATATTCTAAATTTCTTCATGGTTTTATTGATCCCACCAGCAATCCCTAGAAATAATAACTCTGTGGGATTCAAAGTACAAAGAGAGGTTAAAGGAGCGTCAAACTGTGGCCAGACATCCAGGCATACATTATGAAACTTGGCAGAAGTGATGTAAATATTGAAACAGACCACATCCAACATATCAGAATTAAATCAGAACATGAAGGAATTGGTTTCTCTAATACAAACCAAGAAGCTGGGTATCAATCATCCCTGAATTTTAAAACTGCCAAGATGGCCAGCCTATTTTTATTTCTGTTCAAATTATTCTCTCTTACAAAATTGAAGAAAAAAATTCTCTTACAAATACAAAAAAAAGAATTTCTACAAAAATATTTTCACTTAAATTCCCAGCTTTCTGGGCATTCTGAACTTAAAGAGACACAAATATGAAACGGAACAAGGGATGGTGGCACATGCCTGTAATCCCAGTACTTGGAAGACTGAAACAGGAGGATCACAGATTCAAGGCCAGCCTCAGCAGTTAGTGAAACCCTGTTTCAAAATAAAAATAAAATTGGACTGGGGGTAGCTTGGAGGTAGATTGTCCCTGAATTCAATCCCCATGGCCACACGCAGGCGTGCGTACACACACACACACACACACACACACACACACACACACACACACTAGTTTTATCATCCCCATTTGTTGCCATTTGTTAGTGCCCCACTTGCTTTGCATAGCATCACATCATGTTCAGACATTAATAGAAAACTCTTGAGTTATCCCTGTATGTCCTTTTACACACATACACATATGTAAATGGTTATTAACTAGAAAAAATATTCAATTTTAGAAAAAGACCTAGAGCCGGGCGTGGTAGCGCATGCTTGTGATTCCAGTACTTGGGAGGCTGAGACAGGAAGATCCAGGTTCGTGGCTAGCCTCAGCTACCTAGTGAGGCACTCTGCAACTTAGTGAGACCCTGTTTCAAAATAAAGAATAAAAAATAGGGCTGGGGATGTAGCTCAGAGGTAGAATGCCCCTGAGTTCAATCCCCAGTACCAGAAAAAAAAAAAATCTATTGAAAATTAGTCATAAGGATCCTATTATACTGCAGTAAAATGTTTGGTCTCGTCTTCTTTCTGCAACAAACAAACTCCAGGAAAAAAAAAATATGAACAAAATGAGAAAAAGTTGCTTTTTAGGAATCAAACACTGTGATCTCTACCAGGAAGAGGGCAGATGAGATGAGTCTGTAGCCTGGAGGAACACCGTGGACTGCAGCAGGTGCAGAGCACCCAAGCACTGCATGGGCGTCTCAACTAACAAAGCAGGAGTCAAGGTTGGGCTCTGTGAAAGTGGCTGCAGTTGCCAGACGAAATACAGAGAAGTGAGATATAGGGAGAAAGGCCTCCAAAAGAGAGATTTGCGTATGTGTGAACCTGGGGCATTCTGCCTCTGAGCTACACCTCCAGCTCTATTTTATCTTTTATTTTGAAACAAGGTCTTACAAAGTTAATGAAGGTCTCCCTAAACTGCTGAGGCTGGCCTCAAACCTGTGATTGATCCTTTTGTCTCTGCCTCCCAAGTACTGGGATTACAGGCACGTGCCACCACATCAGGCTTCAAGGGAGAATTTCTGAAGTCTGTTCTTAAGTACTAAGATGTCAACTATAGGATGAAATTCCAAAGGGCAACCGAAAACTAATGGAAAGATGTAAAATGAACAATTCCCAGACCTCAAACTGGCTTTGAAGGTATTCAAGTACCTATTAGTCCAGTCCAAGTAGAGAGGTTTTGTGGAAAAATCAGAGCAGACAGGAGAAACTTAAGAAAGATCTCACATGGGAATTAAAACTAAACTGGGTACAAAGAATATTCTAGATAGGTATGAAAACATCACTGCCTAGGCTTAATAGGAGATTAGACAGTGCTAAGAAAATTAGTATATCCAATAAAATGGCAACGACAATATCTATAGATTCCCAAACTTACTGGCTTATTGCCCCCTTTTCAGAAAAAGTAAGTTACTTAGTACCCCTCCCAGCCTTCCACAACCATTGTATTTTTATTCAGTGCCCCCTAGTTGTATCTGTGACTACTACTACCCCCCTCGATTGTTTCAGTGTCCTTCACCCTGGGAGCAATAATACTGCCTGAGAATCTACGATCCAAACCAAACCACAGAGAGAAAATGACTGAAAGAAAACTGAACAAAGCCATAGTGACCTATGGGACAAAGTAGTTTAACATATGAGTGATTGAAATGACAAAGGGTGATTCTGCAAGAATATTTATGTGGAGAAATAATAGCCAAAGACTTTCCATATTTGATGAAGACTATCAACTCATATAACCAAGAAATTCAATTATTCAAAAGCAAGGAAAAATGAATTATGAAGTAAACCCCATCAAGAATGTGAAGCAATTGGAACATTCACATATTGCTAGTCAAAATGCAAAATGACATGTCATTTTGGGAAACTTTCTGACAGTTTTTTTTAATAAAGTTAAACATACATATAACATACAATATTGTTATCCCAGTACATTTACAAAGATAAATAGATGCTCACACAAAGACTTATTTGTAGACATTTATAGCAACTTTGTTCAAAACTGGAAACAGCACAAACATCCTTCACTGAGTAAATGATTAAGCAAATTGTAATTTGGGGTATTATGCTGAGCAAAAAGAGACAGAAACAAAAAAAATATTCTTTATTATTCCATGTATATAAAATTCTTGAACACAGAAAACAAATGTGTATGGACAGAAACCAGGTTGGCAAAGACATGCAGTAGAGTGAAATCTACTGTGAAAGTAGATGAGGGAACTTTTGGGAAGATGTAAATATTCTACATCTTGATTGTGGTATGTGGGTGTCTGTGTTTATCAAAACTCATCACTCTTTTTAAATAGTGTACTCAAGATCTGTAAAGCTGAATGCTTTAGACTCATCACCACAGCACACTCCTCCTTGCCCCAGGACTCAATACTTTAATGCATCCATCTTCAGCAAACATTTCTCTAGTTTGTCTTCTGCTTATAAGCTATATCGCATGGTGAGTAAAGTTCTTTAAAAGGTTTGCTTGCCCTTTAATCAACCCTGGAAGGAAAATCTGGCAGCAAGTTAATGTTTTCTATAAAATGTGGATACGTTATTTTTTTTATCATTGATCTTTCAAAGAAATTTTAAAAATATGAGATGTCATTTATATTCATATAATTAACATTTCTGAAGCTCTTCATGCTTTATTCAGATCAAAGTTTCCATCCCCAGTCATTTCTTCTGAAGAATCTCACCAGCCCTTTTAGCACATATCTGCTGATGACATTATTTTTCACCATTTGTTTGTCTAAAATTGACCTTTTTTCTTTAGATATTATGTTTTGTTGAACACAAAATTCTAGAATGATAATGTTTTTGTTTATTTGTTTGGGCACTTCAAATGAGTTCTAATTCCTTCTGGCTAGCATTGTTTTTGAAGAAAACATTTTTTTTCTATTCATATATATACAATATGCTTGTTATTCTGTGATTATATTTACAATCTTCTCTTTGTTTTTGGATTCGGAGTTTACCTTACTTCTATTTTGTTTTGTTTTGGTTTGTTTAGGAACTCTTTTCAGTAATGATCCAGAGAAAGGATGAAACCTAATAATTAGGAGGCAAATATGGCATTCCTACCATGGCAACTACTAGTTAAGTAGCTGATCCAAGAAATCAGGTTGACCTGCAAAAGTTAAGTAAATCTGGCTAAGTAGAGGACTTGAAGGAATCTGAAAGTCTTCTAGGTAAAATCATTTATCCTTGGGTAGCATAATAAGGTGAATTCTGATGAGGGGAGGCAGATATCATCACTGGTAAGGGAGGCTACCAAGAAAACCAGAGTCTACACAGCCTTACAGGGAAATAGCACTAAAGTTAGTTAGTAGGGCTGGCTATAGTGTAGTGTTTGTTCACTATAATTCTTTTTAAACAATTTTACAAAAAAAAATGATCTTGTACAAAATAAAAGATTCTTTTTTTTATTATTGGTGCATTGTAATCATATATCTTGTTCAAGTCAGGATGATAGAGGCATACATGCCATACTTACACACAGTAAAAATTTAACCCCTCCCATTCCTACCCTCTCTTCCTTCACATACTCAGCACAATAATCAGCTTTGATAAGTTTGTGTATGTATAGCATGTTCACTGAGGTGTTTCCTTCTTCAAGTCTTCCTCCCCACTCTCATCTCCCTCAGTTAAATCCCCTCCTTCATTCCATTAAGGTTTCTCCTCCTTTATCTGGAGTCCACTGAAAAAGAAATCCAGAAAATATTTCCATTCACAATAGCCCCATAAACAATAAAATACTTAGAAACAAACCTAATGAGGTAAAAGACCTCTACAATGAAAATTATAAAACATTGAAAAAAGAAATTGAAGAAGGTGAAAATATCTCCTATGATCTCGAATAGGCCAAATAAATATCATCAAAATGACCATTTTCCCAAAAGTTATCTACAAATCCAATGCAAAACCCATTAAAATGCCAAGGTCATTCTTCACAGATATAGAAAAATCAGTCCTTCAACTCATTTGGAATAACAAAACACCCAGAATAGCCAAGATAGTTCTCAGCAATAAGAACCATATAGAAGAGATCACAATACCTGGCTTCAAACTACACTATGGAGCCATAGTAACAAAAACAGCAAGGTATTGGCAAAAAAAAAAAAGCAGACACATAAACCAATGTAGCAGAATAGACGACTCAGAAACAAGTCCACATCCTTACAGCCAATTGATTTTTGACAAAAGGGCCAAAAACATACACTGAAAAAAAGATAGCCTTTTCAACAAATGGTTATCCATATGCAGAAAAAAATGGAAATAAAACCCGCTTTTTCACCCTGCACAAGAGTCAATTCAAGGTAAATCAAAGACCTGGAAACCAGACAAGAGACCTTACATTACTTGAAGAGGACATAGGACCAACACTCCAACACAGGCAGAGGTAAAAACTTCCTCAACAAGATCCCAAAAGCACAAGAAATTAAAGTGAGGATTAATACATGGGACTGCACTAAATTAAAGAGTTTTTGTGCAGCAAAAAAAAAAAACATCAAGAACCTCAAAAGAGAACTGACAGAATGGGGGAAGATTTTTGACAGCTACTCCTCTGATCCTCTGATAGAGTACTAATATCTAGAATATACAGAGAACTCGAGAAACTCACTGTCAGAAAAAAAATAAAATAAAATAACCCAATCAAAAAATGGACAAGTGAACTAAATAGACACTTCACAAAAGAAGAAACACAAATAGACAATAAATGTTTGAAAAAATGTCCAATATCATTAGCAATCAGTGAAAAATCCTGAGATTTCACTTAACTCCAATTAGAATGGCAATCATTAAAAACACAAATAATGGCAAATGCTGGAGAGGATATGGAGAAATAGGAATTCTGATACATTGTTGGTGGGATTTCAAATTAGTGCAACCACTTTGGGAAACAGTGTTGAGGGTCCTCAGAAGAATAGGAATGAACCTACCATAGGACCCACCTATACTACTCCTGGGTATCTACCCAAAAGAATCAAAGCCAAACTACCAGAGTAATCCATGCATATCGATGTTTACAGCTGCACAATTAACAATTGCCAAACTATGGAACCAGCTGAGATGTCCATCAACAGATGAATGGATTACAAAATCATGAGATATATACACGATGGAATTCTACTCATTCATAAAGAAGAACAAAATTATGTCATTTTCAGGGAAATGAATACAACTGGAGAGCATTATGCTAAGCAATCGTTTGTGCACTCAAAAGTGATAACTTTGTCAGGAGTGGGGCCAGTTTTCTAAGGAAACCTGAACTAATTGGCAGCATTTTCTAATGTTTAGTGTGTGTCGTAAAATGTCTACTTGATGACATTGAATCTTCCACTAGCCCAGCTTTGGAGACCCTTTTGATCAATCATGTTGAGGGTAGAGAAACTGGAGAACATTATGCTAGTCAGTCACAAAAAGTGAAAGGTTGGATGTTCTCCCTCTTATGTAGAAGCTAGGGAAAAACTGGGACATAAAATGTTCTTCATCATTTTAAAAGTGAATATGAATGAATGTAAAAATGATTATCTAAGTTATTTTTATTGAGCAAAAATGCCACTACATACAAGAAATAATGCCATGTTTATACTGCTGCTTTGCAGACTTCCTGGGAGGTTCACAAATCTATTATGAGCACACATTCTCATGCTAGTGAGCTTTCTAAAGCCCACATATAAGCCGGGCATGGTGGCGCACCCTTGTAATTCCAGCATTTGGGAGGCTGAGACCGGAGGATCCGGGTTCGAGGCCAGCCTCAGCTACCTAGTGAGGTACTCTGCAACTTAGTGAGACTTGGTTTCAAAATAAAGAATAAAAAATATGGCTGGGGGTGTAGCTTGGAGGTAGAATGCCCCTGAGTTCAATCCCCAGTACTGCAAAAATAAATAAATAAATAAATAAATAAATAAATAAATAAATAAAACCCACATATAACAATGTAATGAGAGATGAAGTCAAAATAGCTTAGTTTAACAGTTCCTTAGCAAAAATCATTAAGGATTTGATAAAAGGACTGTGCCTGTCTTAGGTCGTTTCCTACCAGGTGCTTAATCTTACCCATCATGGAGTCTCGATGAATCATTCAACGAGCCCTGTCTTGGTTGATTTGCCCTGAGAAAATCAAACCCGTCATTGACTACCAGGCCCTGTGCGAGGCAGTGCTTGCATTTTTAATTCCATGTAAATCTGCTCATATACTAACATAGGCATTGATCACAAGGTGTACAACAAGTGGTAGAATGCATAAGCCTAGAATGACTATTGCTGTTCTATGATAGCTCCTCCTAGCAAGGAGGTAAACGAGGGCCAGGTAGTGACCAAGGCTTGAAGCTGATCTACAAATGTCTTAGCTGTTTCTGCCAGGTTAATAGAAGTGGACTCTGCATTATGTAGATCCAAAATCTCCACGTGTAACTTAAATCTTTTTTTTTTTCATCTTTCCCTTATTTGGTGCATTGTAACCACACACCTTTGTTATAGGTGAAAGATACAGAAAGCTCTTAAGAATTTTTATAAGATTCTTCAATCAGCATTGTACTGCCATTGGAGTGTTATTGGGAAATTATAAAGAAGAATTCCCAGTAAAACCACACCAAACCAAAGTTAGTATGATGGTATATTTATTCCAAATTACTTTGTGGAAACAGGCTCCAGTGAGTTTGTTAATTATTAGTTCTAAACTGTTGTATAGGTAAAGACATCCATGCACACATTTCTCATTTAAACCTTCCCCAATTCCTGCCCCACTCCCTCCTTCTCCCTTCTTCTCAAGGTCAGTTTAGTGATTGACTTAGATGTGTTCATGGAAAGTATAGCATGCTCATTAGGGTGTCCTCCCTACCCCCTTCACCTTCCGTTAAGTCATCAAATTCTTTGTTCACCTAAGGATTCTCCTTCATCTGGAGTCCCTCTTATGTCCGATTTTCTTCCTAGCTTCCACATATTAGGGAGATGTTGCTGGTATGAGACAACAGTTTAGAACTAATAATTAACAAACTCACTGGAGCCTGTTTCCACAAAGTAATTTGGAATAAATATATCATCATACTAACTTTGGTTTGGTGTGGTTTTACTGGGAATTCTTCTTTATAATTTCCCAATAACACTCCAATGGCAGTACAATGCTGATTGAAGAATCTTATAAAAATTCTTAAGAGCTTTCTGTATCTTTCAGCCTTGTAAACATGACCAGCAATAGGGAATGCAAGTTTTTTAGATCCCATCCTTAAAAACAGTAATGACAACAGTAATTATCACATAATTATTCCATATTCTAGGAGATAACATTTGCAAGTGATTCTTTTTACTCTTTACTATTTGTTTCTATGAGTTTTAGGGCGGTAGAGTCAGTAACCTCCTCAAGCTCTGTGGAGGTAGACAAGCCTTAAAACTCTGCCTTTTTCAGCAAAGAAAAGTCATCAAAATGCATTCAAAAATACCTTGTACACAATTTAAACAGTAACAGCTGTCATCATCAGATATTATCTAAATGAAAAACAGGAACTGAATTATATTAACATATTAAAATGTGTAGATAAAATGAGAAATGAGCCAAAGAAAAGTAATTTCAGCCCACAATTGTACACAATAATAAAAAAAAAAAAAAACGGGAAAATACCTTATTTAGGAAAAGTAGTTTAGCTTGCTTAATCAGCTTCAGAAGGCAAATTGAAGGAAAAATGACAAACTCTGCAAAGACTAAAAGTATAGATATTTTAGCAGGGCGTGGTGGCACATACTTGTAATCCCAGTATTTGAGAGGCTGAGACCAGGGGATCTGAGTTCATGGCCAGCTTCAGCTACTTATATACATACATATACATATTTTAAGAAAAGCATAATGGACAATAACTGAAAGAAAAAAAAACTCTGTAGACAAATTCATTACAGACACAGAATTCCTAATATATATATATATATTGTTTGTTTGTTTGTTTGTTTGTTTGTTTGTTTCAGTACTGGGGATTGAGCCCAGGGGCATTCTACCTCTGAGCTATACCCCCAGCCCTATTTTTTATTCTTTATTTTGAAACAGGGTCTTACTAAGTTGTGGAGGGCCTCACTAGGTAGCTGAGGCTGGCAGGAACCCGGATCTTCCTGTCTCAGCCTCCCAAATATTGGGATTACAAGCGTACGCCAATACGCCCGGCTCCTAATATATTTTAAATATAATGTAGCTTATTATCCTCAGATAAATATGTTGTATAGTATATCTTTTAACTTAATAAGTGGTTAAAATAGGGAGGCTGGAGTAAGAGAAGGAAAATAGGAAGTCTTAGCCAGGGGAGGTGGTGTACACTTGTAATCCCAGTAATTAGGAGGCTGAGACCAGAGGATCCGGCTTTGCAGCCAGCCTCAGCTGCTTAGTGAGGCCCTCTGCAACTTAGTGAGACCCTACTTCAAAATAAACAATAAAAAAATAGGACTGGGGGTGTAGCATGGAGTTAGAATGCCTCTGGGTTCCATCCCCAGAACCACAAAAAAAAAAAAAAAAAAAAAAAAAGGAAATAGGAAGTCTTAACCTTAACAAAATAAGATTAGTCTTATATGGTAGTATGGTAGTAATCTAAATATTGTGAAACATGAATTATACATTTTGTTTTATATATCTGGGACAAGAAAAACATTTTTTTTTAAACTTGACACTCAAGTATATCCTAGACTCAGTACACAATCAACCAGGTCCTGCCATTTGTCTCCTACATTTTAACCTAAGAAACTGTGGTTTGAATTATAACCTTGAAGTATTGTAAGATGCTCACTCATAAATGATTGATTAAATTACCATTATTGTATTTTGCCAGACTCCAACAGATAATAAACTGAACCAGAAATGAACCAAAAGAAAATTCAGTTTAATCCATTATTAATCAGACAGGAGGACATAGAAAATGGTTCAGATAGAAGATGAAGATATCTGACTTTCCGGATGCTTATGCACTACCTGTTTACTTGCAATTGAACCTAAGCCTCAATTTTTCCATTTCTAAAGTGGAGCTAAAAATAGTACTAATCTCATAAATTTGTTGTGAGACTTAGACAATTTTTTTTGCAAAATTCTTATGCTGTAGTCATGTGGCCAGAGGTCAGTAAATATCAGTTGCTTCATTGTTACTAGCAATAATATATGTTTGTTAGTTAGTTGGGCATGGTGGCATACGCTTGTAATCCCAGTATTTGGGAGGCTGAGACAGGAAGATCTGAGTCTGTGGCCAACCTCAGCTATTTAGTGAGGCCCTCTGCAACTTAGTGAGACCCTGTTTCAAAATAAAGAATAAAAAAATAGGGCTGGAGATAAAATGTCCCTGGGTTCAGCCCCCAATACCGGAAAAAAAAAATATTTTTTAGTTTCCTATTGCTGCAGTAACCAATTGCACAATACAATCTTGGTGGCTTAAAATTAGTCAGATTTATGTATATCTGCTTACATTTGCCTCTTATATGTATTATCTGCTTACATTTTGCCTTTTCTACTTATAAAGACCCTTAAGATTTCAACTTATGGTTGTATATTACCAAGTAGAAAATCATATATGAGTTAGAAGAAAAGAATAGCCTAAAATCTCACTGTCCTAAAATCAAGATTTTGGCAGGGCTGTATTTGGTTTTGGAGGTTGTACAGGCAAATCTGTTTGCTTGCATTCTCTGGTATCTAGAGGCCACCGAGCTCTTTGGATTCCAGCCATCTTGAAAGCCAACAACTCTTATCTCTCTGACCATTCTCTTGTCATCACTCTGCCTCTGACTTTCTCCTTCAGCTTGATTCTTCCACTTAGAAAGACACTTGTGATTTCATTGGACCCACCCTGAAAATTCAGGTTAATCTCCCCATCTCAAATAGTTAATTACATCTGCAAAGTCTCTTTTGTCTTTAATGTAATAGTTGTCCTTGGCATCTGCAGGAGCTTGATTCTAAGACACTGCCACACCCCACCCCCTGCAATACACACAGACACCAAAATCCAAAATTTTCAAGTCCCTTATACAAAGTGAAGGTTAAGTATGTGTATATAACCTATACCCATTTTCCTATACACTTTAAATCATTTCTTGGTTATTTATAATTCCTAAGTCTATGTAAAAGTTATATAAATAGTTGTTTTACCATATTATTCAGAAAATAATGACAAAAAATCTGTTCATGTGCAATATAGACACAATTTTTTCTTAGTATTTTAAATTCATGGTTGATTGAATCTCTATGTGCAGAACACATGGGCATAGAGGGCCAAATGTACATCACAGGTTCCAGGGACTATGGTAAGGACATCTTCAGGGGCCATTATTCCACAATAAGTAACTCACTTTACTCCACTCATCCAGCATTCTAATTTAGGTTTCATCAAGACATCCAGAGAAGCAATCCAGTTATCTAGACCACTTACATTTTAAATATGGTTGCAGCAGATCATTCTAGCTCTCTTTCTTAAAAAAAAATTGTTTAATGGTATTAGCTACTTTCAGTAAATATCTACATAGCCCAAACTTAATGACTGTCTCTCCACTGATATTTTGCAACATGTAGATTTGTTTTCTTTAAAAAAGCAATGCATCCTACTGAGATTAGTCAGTGACAAAGAATAAAAAATCATATGTTCTCCCTAATACGCAGATGCTAGGGAGAAGATGGGGCATAAGAGGGACTCCAGATGAAAAAGGAGAAACCCTAGATAAGCAAAGAAGTTGACTTAACTGATGGTGATGGATGGAGGGTGGGGAGACACCCTAATGCACATGATGTACTTTCACAAATATATCAAAGTCAATCACTAAACTGAACTTGATAAGGAGAGAGGGCGAGGGAGTGCGGTGGGAATTGGGGGAAGGGTTAAATGAGAAATACGTGCATATATGCCTTTATCAGCCTGTACCTAACAAAGATGTATGATTACAATGCACCAATTATTAAAAAAAGCAATGCATCCTGTCAAAAATGCAAATTAAACCATAAATACCAAGATACTTGTTGCAAGAAATTACTGAATATCTTTTGTTTTCTTACCAACCTTAATAAAATTATACTCTTATTTTAGAAATACTAATTCAGCCGGGCGTGGTGGCGCACGCTTGTAATCCCAGCATTCGGGAGGCTGAGACTGGAGGATCCGGGTTCGCGGCTAGCCTCAGCTACCTAGTGAGGCACTCCGCAACTTAGTGAGACTCGGTTTCAAAATAAAGAATAAAAAATAGGGCTGGGGGTATAGCTCGGAGGTAGAACGCCCCTGAGTTCAATCCCTGGTACCGCAAAAAAAAAAAAAAAAAAAAAAAAAGAAATACTAATTCATTAGTTTCATTCACTCCAGACTTGTTAAAAGATAGAACAATCCAAAATACTTCAAAGGACTTAGCATGTGGCAGACATTTCATTCAGTATCTAGAGGAAATGATGGATCAATATGCTCTATGTTTTTCTTATTTATATATTCTGCTCCTAAACACATAAATTTATTTATAAGATATAGTAAAGCCAGCAATTTTGTGAATTCATCAAACATTATATAAAAACAAAAAAGCTCTTCAAGGATGATAAGATACTATTACGTTAGAAAGTACAATTGGTTCGTGTCCTGATTATACAAATACATTCTTCTAATCTGGGTAGATTGATGAAATTGAAGTATTTAGAATGACCACTCAGGAAAAAATTGTGTTCAATTAATGCAGCTCACAACAGCTTCTATAGTTCTCTGTACTATTGATTTTTATGTGAAAAATTACTCATGAATAACTCATGTAAAAGAAGAGCAGCATTTATAAATATGATAGCAAGATATATATGGTAAAAAAATTCAGCAATTTACTCAAAGGAAAGCTATTTTATTACTACTTATTTCCTAATAATATTCTTGGTACTGGACAAAAACAAAACACAAAAGCACACTCTTCTCGCTCTTGATTAATGCTTACTTTTATTTCCAGGATTCAAAAAAAATAAAGACAGATGAGTATTTGAAATTATCCATAATTAAATGATAATCCATAATCACTCACCATTAAGTAAAACATATGTTAATTAGAGAGTCTAAACTAATTGCAGGCTGTCAAATACATATGTGTAATAAAAATTTCTTATTTTCATAGTAGTCTATAATTATATATTTCACAATAGACTAATGGAGAACCAGCAGCCATCACAGTGCATGGAGCTCACTCTTTTTAAACAACTTGATGAGTAATTTAGAGAGAGCCATTTTCTTCCTTTATGCTATCAAAAAGGAATTAAATCAAAATAAAATTCAGGTTCAGGAAACTATAATTAACTTATATTAATAATCTGAAGTAAAATCAAGATAAGTTTTTTCAGTATGATTTTTATTTTCCAGTAAGTGTGTGGTGATAAAGACTGAATCGTGGAATAAGGCACGTCTTTACTAGAACCCATCCAAAGAGTTTTGTTGAAGTACCAAGTATAATGACTAAAAAAAAAAAAGAATTAATTTAATAGCAATTGCCCAAAAGACATGAAAAAACTACTTTTTTCTCTTCTTATATCATGTTTTGCCTTTGAACAGAATTAATGCAAGTGAGCAGAGGAATAGTGTGAAAGATGCTATGGTAGCGATCCTTGGTATGGTGTCTTACCCCTTATATCAGATTCTATAAGACATTACCACCCATGAGCCATATACTAACTCAGCCCACAGGCTCAGGATACAAAATCACATGCAATGAAGAGCTCAGTCTCCAGAGCCAGTGTTCACAGCAAATAGGGATACTACTGATGATCTCTCAGAGAGCCACACTGTTTATAAAAGCTACAACAGTAATGAAAATAAATAATCCTGAGTTTTCAGTATTCTTGCTATTATATTTTTACTAGTAGTTTATTTATTTGTATTCTTCTCCTATAAGAATAGTAAATGAAAAATCAGACAGCAAACATATCATAAATCTTTAAGATCTTACCCTTAATAGAAGTCAAAGGCCATCATTCGTACATCAACATTTATTTTGCATTTAGTAAGTTTCAAAGCCTGAGTGAGATCATTTCATTTACTGTTTCATCTTATTACATATTATATCATTTAGGTCTTAAAGTGGAAAAGCTATGTTATTTTTTTTTCAGTTAAACATGTCAATGTTTCTCTTTCACTAGGAAAAATTCAAATACTTATCTATTTTTTATACTCTTTAATTATTCTAATTATCTGTCTCCATCTCTGCCCTTTATTTTGTCTGCATAAAAATGGTCTGCAATTCACTTAAATTTCTCTCTAATAGGCAATCATTTTGGGTCAATATTTGTACTTATTTTATTGGTCTTAATTGCTAATTATTAAAGTTATCCTTTAATTAAGAATAATAATGCAAATTTTAGGATATAAAGTCAGTTCCTTCAGTATGGCAGTATGGACACATTGATTCTAATTACTACACACCAGCATTTTTGTAATGTAATGCCAAAGAGAGAACCTTAGATATCTTATAATACAGGGGGGACACGAGGTTTAAAATGGAAGAAAGTGATATTTTTTTCTTAGCTAGTCTCACAACTCATTTCCTAAAAAGAAAGAGGGAATGCAGGGCATGGTGGCACACATTCATAATCCCAGTACTTGGGAGGCTTAGACAGGAAGATCACACGTTCAATGCTAGCCTTAGCAACTTAGCAAGACCCTCAGCAACTAAGCAAGATCCTGTTTCAAAGTTTAAAATTAGGCATGGAAGTGTAGCTCAGAGCTAGAATGCCCATGGATTTACTCCCCTATACTACCTCCCCCCCCCTCAAAAACAAAACAAACAAACAAAAAAAATGAAGGAACAGGAAAAGGGGAGCTATTTGGTAAGACTTAAACCATAAACCGGTCTTCACAGATACTGGTAAAGCGGAGATCATTCTGGGTATCTTTGTTTAGTTAACTAAGCAGTAATCATTGTAATATTGTTCCTTTGAGCCATTTTTTTAGGTTTTTCAGTGTCTGTGATAAAAATTTTCACTGTCTTCAGCTTCTTGTATGAACCAGCCCTTTCTCAAAACCATCTGGAAGCCACCAAAATGTTCCTGGTGTCCCTACTCCATAGAGGTTTGTCACTTAGTTAGGGTTAAGGGCCTGAAAATATGCTTAAGAAAATAGTTCAGTGTTTCACTGGACTCAGAAATCATGCCCACTCCTTGTTGACAGGATTGAGGATTAGTTACACTGTTAACAAGGACTTTAAACTGTAGGGGAAGGATGGGCTGTCACCATGGCTCCCCCTGTAGGGCACTGGCATCCACTGGAAAGAGGTGATTGTGTTTTCCATGGGGCCTTGACAAACTGTCTGTCCTCAGATACCAGCCCATGATTCCCTCCCTGGTTCATTATCAGCAAAGGTGTCTGATAGTTTTCTCTCCTTGAGCAGTTGTGTAAACTAACAGGAGAGTATGACCTGTCAAAATGACAATGTACATTGATTCTTCTTATCTTGATGTCTTTAGAAGAACAGCTTATCTCACATTTACAAAAGAAGGAACTCCATATCAGTGTTTCTTCATCAATAAATGACAATGGCCATTCTGGTTAATAGCTAATTGCCTGTTTCCAGAGCAACATTTAAAATGTAATGCAAAGCATACACGTACTATAAGCTGATGGGAGACTACTTTTGCTTGGAAATAAATTAAAGCACATTATTTAGAAGGGATAAAAACCAAAAAAACTGTTGCACTTACAAAAGTATAAAAGTACATATTACATAAAATTATATGACTGTAAAGGTGATCTTTAAGTACTAATGCATAGATTTGTAAATATAAACAAGAAAATGTTTACTATGCGGGCTACAAATAATATAAAGCTATATGTTACATAGAAGGAGAATTTTTACTCAGATGCATAGGGGCTATAGTGGGCTTGCTTTAGAGTATGTTTCTTAGTAATCTCTAACTTTTCATTCCTACACTTTTCATTTTTTCACTTTGTTTATTTTTAATACATAAAGGCTGGGATAGTTTCATATTAATACCAAATGTTAAAAGTTCCCTACACTTATATAATGTAACCATTTAATAAGTGAGTTTTACCAATGAACACCAGTGGAAGAAAAAGTTCATCAACAATGCCTACCACCACCTTCCTGCACTTTTGTCTTCCTTTCCAGGCTATTTCTTAGAGTTGATTGTGCACTTGGGAGTTGAAAGGGGAGTAATATGCTTGAAAGTAAAATCATAAGAATTCTTTCTAATTAGTTTCATATCTCCTTAGCTAAAGAGAATGGCCTGAGTTCACTCTTCTAGCCTTTCTGGGTCTTTGGTTCTAGTCCTTAAGCTTAGGGCCTAGAAGCAAACTGCTGAAGCAGAACCATCTATAATTATCTAGTAGTTGCACCTAGAGTTACACACCCATTCTGATCTTAGTTTAGTTTCAGGTGGGAATCAGTCTGAACTACTGGACTCAACAGCAATTGCTAACCATGTAACCATGAGTGAGCTGTTTAATTTGGGTACCTCAGTTTCCTCAACTATAAAGTTGGGATAATAGTATCTATCCAAAGTACTGCTGAAAAGATAAAATGAAATATTATACATAAATCTCTTAGAACACTGCCTGGCCCATGGTAAATTTTCAGTAAATGACAGCTATCTTTACAATTAACACCACTAAATTATAATGATTCATAACTATGATTCAGTTCCAAAATGGAAGACTACAAATAAGTAGTATGGACACTGTATATCGGTTAAGCTTAATTAATAAATTATTTCCTAGGGTCCAAAAACACATCCTATTGATTTAAGATTTTTTTCCAAGTGTCCAAGGATGATCACCTAGACTTCTGTGAAGTCAGAGTCTCACGCTGTGAGATTCTGGCTGAATTTTATTTATACAAATCAAAACCTCTGTTTGGAAGACATGCCCTTGAAATATGTAGCCTCATAAACAAAAAAATTTAGTAAAGGATAGAATTTGTTGTGGTAATTCTCTTTTACAGAGGAAGTGCTAGAGTAAAGGAAATATGTAACTTATTTTGATGCAGTGATCCATGCTTTGAATTTTGAGTGTTTTGTCTCTGTACTTAACAAAGACTACTGATAGGTGTTTCTGAAATTTATTTCCTATCTAGCCATGTAAATAGAGAATAGTATATTCATCTAGGAATACTGAATTTTAAAACTACACAGTTTTTCTTCACCCTCCCCTCCTTCCTCTACCCCATACCACCACTAAAAGAAGAGATCAAAATGACTGCTTCCATATGCCTTGACCAGAGTCGGGCAAAACAATAAAAGATCAAAGTGTCACAAAGTAATGGTTCATAGCCCCAAACGTTAACCTTATTCACCATATAGATAATGCATAAATCATATTTATACAAATCTGAGATCTCATGAGTATTAACTTCTACTAATAATGTCAATGATACAGGCAACCGAGAGACTCAGACAAAGCAAAAAGATGAAGGACCTCAAGGGGAGTTCCCCAAGTCCTATCTTGACCTAGAATAATAGATGAAATCTCTGAAAGTAAGGTCGACAAGGTAGCTTCATATAGCAGGAGGAGCCTATAATTGTGAAACATTCCCATTTAATATCCCAGGAAGTTATAGAGTTCCCATGGCATCATCTAGAAAGCCATGCCTTGTAGATTCTAAGTTTATTAGGTAATCCATCAGGAGGGAAAAGTACTACCCTCAGACTTAGCCAAGTAGGACCTCTGCCCCAAGACCTTTGAACCAGAGTCTCAGAAGACTTTGTGCTCAGGAGTTCTTTTACTAAAATTGTCAAAGTCCTCTTCTAGTATCTAGGACTCTCTGAAGTTACTTCTTAATCAGGATACTGCAAGCTCAACCTGTCCTTGCATATGGATCATAGTAAGTACAAGAAGTACCTACATCAGCATTTTCAACAAACAGTATTGGGAAAACTGGTTATCAATTCATAGAAGAATGGAATTAAATCCCAATCTGTTACCCTGAAAAAGAGGAAACTCAAGATCAACAAAAGACCTAGAAATTAGACCAGAGACTGCAATTACTAGAAGAGAACATAGTAGCAACTTTTAACATATAGGTACTGGTAGATACTTTCTTAATAAAACCTCCAAAGCTCAGGAAATAAAAATGAGAATTAATAAATGGAGTGGAATTAAATTAAAAAGCTTCAGTGAAGCAAAGGAAACCATCAGAAGTTTGAAAAGAAAGCCTACAGCATGGGAGAAGATCTTTGCCAGTTACTCCTCTGACAGAGGATTAATATTTAGAGTATACAAAAAAATTAAAAATCTTATCCTTCCCCCCCAAAATAACCCAATCAAAATATTAGCAATTGAATTGAACAGATGGTCAATAAATACATGAAAAAAACTGTTCAACATTATTATCAATCAGGAAAATGCAAATCAAAACTATACTGGGATTTCATCTCATTCCAGTTAAAATGTCAATCATCAAGAACACAAACAATAATAAATGCTGTTAAGGATGTGAGGAAATAGGACCCTTTGTACACTATTTTTGTGATAGCATATTAGTATAGCCACTATGGAGATTAGTAGAGAGGTTCCTCAGAAGACCTGGGAACAACCATATGACTCAGATATACCACTCTTGAGGATCCTTCCAGAGGAGCTAAAGTCAGAATATTATGGTGATACGTGCATATCCATGTCTATAGTAGCATAATTCACAGTAATAAAATAATGTAACCAGTCTAGGTGTCCATCAACAGATGAATGGATTACAAAACTGTACACACACACACACACACACACACACACACACACACACACACACAGTGGAATTTTACTCATCCATAAAGAAGAACAAAATTATGTCATTTTTAAGAAAATGGATGAAACTACAGATATTATACTATGTGAGATTAGCCAATCTCAGAAAATAAGGTTGTATGGTTTTTCTCATATGTGTAAGATAGAGAGAAATTGGGAAACAAAAGGGACTTCAGATAAATGATGATACATTCCAATAAAATGGTAGGAGAGGATTAAGGGAGGCAGATAGGGGAAGGAGACTTGATGAAGACAATAGCTCAAATAATGCTCTGTACATATACAAGTTACCAATACCAACATCAACAACATGCATGGGGATGGTGAGGAAGTGGGGGTAGGATTCAGAGAGGAAAAATGTGTTGTGTGCAGGTATGTTTCTCTCACTCTGAACCTCATTATGATGTGTAATTATGACACACCAATAAAATTATATTTAAAATTCCCAAGTCTCTCACTAATGGCTGGGACCAACTAAGACTAGCAGTGCTGCAACCTCATGATGCTTCTATCCAGGAACAGATCCCATGTTGGTTCTGTCAACAGAAATAACATTCTCAAAAATTTCTAAGTTTCCTTCTGTGGTTTGGACTGATTGGAGTTAGTAGTGCTTTGTAGTTAGGATGCCATATGTGCCACAATTCCCATTTTTCCTCTTTGGAACATTTTCTGGCCCCATGTATCAGATGTGAAGTTGATCAAATGCCTCAAGGTGTTGTGGAACTTTCATCTTTGATGTCATTTCATGGTTCAAGGGCCAGGCTCTAGTTCAAGGAAGGATGCCTTAAAAACAGACTGGTTTCAAGCAATAGCTAAAAAGCATGAAGTTTCTATCATTATATCTCATGAGATCCAGTCACCGACATGGTACATTCACACAGATGTGTGTTGTTCTCACACATACTAGACACTGGAGAAGTTCAAGACTCTGGATTTCTAAAAGTCCACCACCAACCCTGGGGTTTGTGCTGCTTGCTGCTTGTTTGGGCTTGTGTGTCAGCTTGCACTTGTCCATGTTCTGTCTGTGATGCTGCCTATGAGCTTCAGTACCAAGAATAGCAGACACAGTGCTAGATTTCAGTTAAACTATGTCCACTCTCCTTGTATTGGCACTCAGGGAAATCACTCTATCCCTTCTGGAGGCCCCATATCATATGTCTGCCAGTTCTCCTGTCATAGGAATCATGATAATTCCATGGAGAGTCAGTCCTGAGGAGTCCCAGGTTCAGGGAAGGCAAACTCACCTTAGGATCTTGGGGTTCTTGGCTTCTGTGGCAGAAAAGAACTACAGCACATGCCAATCAGAGACAAAGACAGGGGTTTATTTAGGAAAGTGAGGGGATACATGTTCAAAGGAGAATGTGGATCACCTTGGGAGGCCTTTGGAGTCTTTACAGTCCCTTTTTATAGGGGACCCCAAGACAATGAGTAGAGACACATGGCAGGAATGGGTCCCCATTTTTGGAATCCTCAGTTTCCCACCATTTCATTGGTGGGTACTAGGAGATGCCTTGGCTGAACCAATGGTCAGTCTTTTGGGGGGATCCTTTGTTTGCCAAGCATCTCAGGAATTTCAGGTGGGAAGATAGGCCACTGGGGTTAAAAAGTGAAGGAAGGCCTATTGAGAACTTTGCCTACGAAAGGATAGACCAAATAGGCCATTATGATTAAAAGTGTAGCCTATTAAGGGCTTTTGCCTAAGAAAGAGCAGACTTGGTAAGGTGAAATTAAGGATCATGAAGTTTCTAGATTTTAAGACAATATTTTCCCTTTCCTTCCCAGTTTACCTCCCTTCTACCTAATATTTTATTTCTCCTACCTCACCTCACCATGTGGTCACATCTGTCTATTCCAAGGATATTTTTCAGTCACAGTTTTGGAACACAAGTGGTTCATTCTAATTAATGTTCTGTATTGCCTCTAATCAACATAGTGAGGGCATGCTCTCCGGAGTCAATCATGAGTAGAGTTGGACATAAGACACATATCCCTTGCGCAAGTGAGATTCCTCTTTTTTGCTCTGCCCATGAGCACCCTGCCTATTAATCACTAGTGATGGTGAACGGAATGCAGGGATGCAATCAACATAGAAACAGATTATATTATAGGAATGTTGTGATTATTGCCTGAAGAGTTCAAGAGAACATATGGTGAGAATATGTGTCCTTCTGTACTTATGCTATAAACTTCCAAACAACAAATTTTATGATTCATATTTTCTTGCATACTCTAGGAAAATCTTGCATTTGTGGTCTTTAACAGCAAAGCATAGTAGTAATATTTGAGAGATTCCTTAGATGAGGACTGTCATTCATGGATGAATGATGTATAATGCAACATCCTGAGAATCATATAATTATCACTAAATAGATGGCATTAGGGACCTGTTAGATCCTTATGGGTTAGATCTTGTATGAGCTAGAAGATTCATATTGTATCAAATAAATAAGTTTTGAAGATCCATAACACTCTGAGTTTTAACAGTATCACTACCTTTTTCTTGTGGTATTAAATATGAAGTTAGCCAAAAAGGGTACATTTGACAAGTAAGACCATGAAGTCCCTGGAATTGAACAAAAAGAAATGACAACTCTATATTGTTATCACAGGGTTATGAGTTTTCCTCAGTTCTTGTCTTCCCAAAAGAAATATTTCATTTGGAGGATACAGATACTGTAGGCATGAAAGGCTTTATTGGGTAGGCTCCACAGGAGGATCACCAAGCTCACTGGTCCCTGAGCAGAAAGAAGGACGAACGCAAAGAGGAAGGGGAAAGGCTGCCACATGATGAGGTTCTTGTACTGTCTAGAAATCCCAGCCTTCCTCATGCATAGTAATTCAAGGGCGGTTACTGCTTAGTGTGACAGCGTTAAATTCACCATTCCAGATCTTCTGCTGGTATCTAAAACTGCAGTGTAATGGCTCCAAGTTTCTGATCACAGATGGGTGGGGCAGTCCCGAAATCTCTTCCCAGGAGGGCTCCTCCCTCTCTCATTTCTTTTCCTGCTTTGCTTATAACTACTAATACTATTAAGAATCATCAGGTACCTTCATCAGGAAATAAACAAATGTTATGCTTAAGTACCATTCCTCTGTCCTCATTCAAATTTTCATCAATATGTCTCTAAATATTGCATGAATTTTTAAACTTTTAGTACATTATTATTTAGTCAACTTGGTTATACAGCCCCTCCAAGCTTCAGGAAATACTTGTTCAGGGCTTCATATGTCTTTTGGGCAATTCCTTGCAAGTATCCTTGTAGGACTCCTAAGTAGATGAGGTTCTTTTTCATGGTTAATATTGTTATACTCTAAACCTTAAATTCCAGTTGACAAGAAGATTTAATAGGATTAACTGCCTTTTTTTCCCCCTCTCTTTCCCTTCAGGGTATCTCCCCTGGGTAGAGTGTAAATAAGTCACAGACCAGCTGCCTTAATTACTTTAATTTTGCAAAGACACTCTTACAAGACTGCTAGTGTTTCAATTTCAGCTCCACTCTTTTCTGCTTCTTGACCCCAGAAAGTTATTTAAATTCTTTTATCTCCGTTTAATTATTACATGTAAAATATTCATTTATTTCATAAACATTTACTATCAACCAGAAAGTCCACAATCTTCAAGGTGGTTGAGAAACAAAACAAAATTATTTTCAATTGTGGGCATTTTATTTGTTCTTATGATGGCTCCTGACTCATAGTAAATGCTTAATGTTATTAGTTATATAAGTACATGTTTTTGTGTATTTGCATGTGAATATTGCTTAAAGTAGTCAAAATACATCAGGTATACTCTCACTGGACCAGAATGTATTAAGATTATTACTTAAAAAAAAAAAAATGAATGAAGCTGGGCGTGGTGGCACATGCTTGTAATCCCAGTATTTGGGAGGCTGAGACCTGAGGATCCGAGTTCACGGCCAGCCTCAGCTACCTAGTGAGGCACTCCGCAACTTAGTGAGACCCTGTTTCAAAATAAAGAATAAAAAATAGGGCTGGGGGTATAGCTTGGAGGTAGAATGCCCCTGAGTTCAATCCCCAGTACCAAAAAAAATTGAATGAATATTACTTTCTTTTAGAGTAGCATACAATTATTTTTGTAGCTGGGTTAATCATAGATTTCGTTAAAGATGCTTTCAGTTATTATTTTTTAAAAATAACACTGAGTGCACTGTTATTAGTAAATACAAATTATTTCTCACAGTTATGGAGAGTAGGAAGCCTGTGTAGGGAATGCTAAGTTATAGAGAAGACCAGAACCTAGCCTATGTGTATTTGTATGTAAGCCAAAATTTTCTTAACAGTACCTCTGCCCCACTGTTAGCTTTCCTTTCTGTTTATTTGGCTTTGGTCCTACTTCCTACCTCCTACAAATCAGTGATATACTAAGACCAATTTGTGCTGTTGAGATGATTGTTAAAACTTCAGGAATTTTTCAAACTGCTTTCAGGCCACTGTTTCTGGGAATTGCTGCTATCCAACAGTGCAATAGAACAGAAAGTAAACAAGTAATCTCACATCTTCTTATTCCTTTCATGGATAATATTCAAGCAGAGGACAAAGAAGACACTCCGGCATGGAGTGAGGTGTTAGACTACATTGCCACTAGGATTTTTCCAGTTCTAAGATTCCTTGTTGTAAATAGAAGAAGCAACTGAATAAAGACACCCTGAAGGATCATTGTCATCTCATTGACTAAACCACAAGCTGATGTAAGTATTTGAGAACATTTGAATACATTTGTCTGGATTAAAATTGTCATATTTTTAAAATTGAGATGGAAGACTGAGAAAATTGGACACAGATTAGAAATCTGAGAGAGCAATGTTTGCAAATAAACTCCAGACATAAAATTTCCAAAATGTCACAAATTCAATAGCATCTAAAATTTAACCTTTCTAATTTTTCAGAAAGGGCATTAATGCAATAACAAATGGTTTTAATTAGCCATTTGTTCATGAATATGTCTCTATTGTATGGGAGTTAGAAAAGATTTTCTAAAAAAAAAATCAAAGTATAATATCTCATGGTAGCAAGTCAATGCATACATATGAGTTCATATTTCTCAGTGGGTCCTTCAATAGAATGTTTTCAGTACCACAGGCCGTGGTGGCGCACGCTTGTAATCCCAGCATTTGGGAGACTGAGACCTGAGGATCCGGGTTCGCAGCCAGCCTCAGCTACCTAGTGAGGCACTCCATAACTTAGTGAGACCCTGTTTCCAAATAAAGAATACAAAATAAGGCCGAGGGTGTAGCTCGGAGGTAGAATGCTCCTGAGTTCAATCCCCAGTACCACAAAAAAAAAAAAAAAAAAAGGATGTATTCAATACCAAGTTCTAAAGAACAGGTTATACATAAAGTTCCTGAAAATGATTCATTAGGCTTTCCAGCATGAGCCTCATGGAACTTGCCTTATGATAGTAAGAACATTATATAGAAAAACCAGGGCACTTTATACAGCCCAAACCCACTCTGGTGATTTGTCTTTTATTTTTTAATGTTCTTTTGATACCATTAGGGTCATACATATGTACCCATATGCAAATTAGAAAAATGTCCTGGTTAGGCAAATGAACTATAAATCATAACTCTTCCTCTGACCCTTTCCTTTCTCTTCTTCCTGTGGTCATGCTTTGGTAAACAGAACTTGAAGGAGGTCCTTATGCCTCAGCCAAGTCTCTTGAGGGTGTCATATTCATGGCAGCCTAGTGCCTTAGTCCACTTATGGTACTATATTTTATAATTACACACTAATTTAGAAGCAATATATTTTATAATTATACACTAAATTTATTTATTTATTTATTTATTTTCATTTTTTATTTTTTTTTTTAGCATGGGTTTTTATACATTTCTTAGGTACAACAGGGTGAATCACACATCTTTGTTGGGTACAAGCTAGTACAGGTAAAGACGTCCATGCACATATTTCTCATTAACCCTTCCCCAATTTCCACCCCCCCCTCCCTCCTTCTCCCTCCTTCTCCAGGCCCAACACTTCAACACATAGACACAGGTCAAAACTTTCTCAACAGGACTTCAAAAGCACAAGCAACTCAAAGGAAGATCAATATGTGGGATTACACTAAACTAAAGAGCTTCTGTGCAGCAAAAGAAACTATCAAGAACCTCAACAGAGAACCCACAGAGTGGGAGAAAATCTTTGCCAGCTACTCATCTGACAGAGGACTCATATCTAGGATATACAGAGAACTCAAGAAACTCACAGCTAAGAAAACAAATAACACAATCAAGAAATGGGAAAAGGATCTAAATAGACACTTCACAAAAGAAGAAATACAAATGGCCAATA